>ML133451.1:284638-569884 GCA_003864495.1 Nemopilema nomurai
GGGGGGGGGTACCACACCTACCAAACCCCCTTTGGTGGCGTCCCTGGATTCCATAAATGTAGTGGCCCAAATTCACATTCTGTTTTTCAGGGTGTAAGAGATACAATACAATGTGGCTTCTGTTGCGGATACACAAATGGAACTATTCAAGAGCAATTATTCGACGAAGCAACATCTTCTAAAACTGATAAATGGCAGACAGTCTTTACAGAAACCAGCATGGAAGCAACTTCATTTCCAGATGTGTCAAGTTTAGCCTGTCAAGATTGCAAGGTGAAAACCTTGAGATTGAAAAACTTGAGTGAATCGCCAAAATCTGAAAATAATTAGACAGAAAAGGAAATTAACAAGTCAAAATAATGTAAGTTCGCTTTGCACAATAACATTTGCTGATATGCCAAATTTAAATTCCATTTCATTTCCATATAAATTACTTTTTGTAACCATTTTCTCATTTATGCTTTGTTTGTAGGCAATCAATTATCTATAATGTAAAATAAAGAAATTCAGCGAGTCAAAACAAGGACAGCCAACTAAGCCCAGGAAAAACAGGAAGACAGTTGAAGAGAAAGACAGTGATTCTGATTCCTACAAAAGTTTCGCTGAAAATGATGAGGAGTGGAATCCAGAAAGAGATGAGAATGAATTTGAAGACAGAGAAGAATAATTTTTAAATGAGGGAGAAATAGAATGTGTGAAAATTATGACTATGAAAGAGTAACCAATGAAACAAAAGGAAACATTAGGTAAAACTGCATGATGACATCATTGCATAATTATATGATAGAAAAGGTATGAACAAGTCACATAATAGGTAATATTATCCACCAAACTGTAATACTTTAATACTGTAATACTGGGGAGATTTGACAACTTGTTGAAATTGTAAACAAAAGAAAATCCATGGTAGAAATGATTACAGCTCTCAAATATCTGATTAAGATAAAACTGCCAAAACTATTTCCTTTCAAAACTATCAATCATATACATGACTTGCTTCATTAAATAAGATGATTTGTTTTGTTACTTACTCGTGTAGGCTTGCCTTCCTGTGATACTCCCCTGTCTGTCCCTTCGCAGTGGGCCAACATTCCGAAACACAGTTGTATTTGACATGGCAATGAAATCTTCATGTTGTGCAATACATATTTAATCAATGCTTTCGTCCAATACAAGTTAACCCAGTGCAGCATCTGCACTCCAAAGCACCAACAAGATGATAAACTTCATATTTTCAACATCTACACCTGCAAAAAAAGCCATAATGCCATAGTCATAATCAATTAAGTTTACGATGGTGCGACCCTCCGGGCCTGGCCTAGGCACTGTACATGACGCTTGCTAATTTCGATTGATACCTACAGTATTTAGACATCATTTAAACTAAAGATAACGAGTTTTAAACATATATGCGACATTTATGGAATAAACTTACCATGAACTAACTTCTGTTTTTTGTTCGTATCGCTCTCGCAAAATTGCCGGGGTTAGGCCGTCGTGACCTAGGTTATCCTCGTCGCTACTTGATTCCGTGTCTGCCGAATTGGTATGGCCTGGCAGGAACACAGTGAACAGCAACTGTCCCCTCTTCTTCTTCGGAAACTCCTAAGCTAGTGTCACTTTCGTCCAATATGGTGAGAATTGAAATTCAAAAACTAAACATGCAATCGCCAACTCTGCCAGAAAATTTGTTTTCCTCGAACATGCGCGCTTCATGTCCATAACTTTACGTCACAGCTCGCTAGTGTCTAGTCCCCCTTCGCCATTTTTTGGTTGAAAAATTATTGTCAGTTTAGCGGTGTTTAAGTTTGTTTTTAATAGTCTTCTTGCTTGAAATAGCTAATGCGAACTATTTTTCCTACACAATTGTGGGTGGAGAAATCGATTAAACGAATAAAAAAATGGTTTCATTTCCTCTTTAAAAGTTGTCGAATTCTACTAAAGTATTGACGCTTCGATCTGTTGTGAGAAAATGGAGCTTCGCGATTGAAAAAATTAATGTACCCAGCAATTTCGTTTCTGATAGAATACAATTAAAGCCTGCAAAAAGTTTGAGTTACGTATCTAATATACTTTTGGAGAAAAACTCAATCGTACAAAGTGTAAAGTATCTAATATAGTCGAAAAATCTCTGCAAGTTTCGACATTCAGCGTCAATACAATCGCATTTTTAAAGAGAACTGTTAACAATTTGATAAAATTGAAGTGAATTTCTCGACCCTTTGTGCCTAATGAACAGGAATATTGATTGGATTCATTAATTAAATTTTTTTGTGAGAACATTTTCCAGTTTAATATCTGTGTTCCTCAATGAAAGTTGTAGAATTCTACTAAAGTAAAGACTTTTCGATCTGTTGTGAGAAAATGAAGCTTCGCGATTGACAAAATTAATGTACCCATCATTTTCTTTCCTGATGGAATACAATTAAAGCTTGGAAAAAGTTTGAGTTACGTATCTAATATAGTTATGGACAAAAACTCAATCGTACAAAATGTAAAGTATCTGATATAGTCGGCAAATATCTGCAAGTTTCGACATTCAGCATCAATACAATCGTATTTTTAAAGAAAACTGTTAACAAATTGATAAAATTGAATTGAATTTCCCGACCCTTCTTGCCTAATGAACAGGAATATTGATTGATTTCATTAATTAAATTATTTTTCTGAGAACACTTTCCAGTTTAAACTTTGTGTTCCTCTTTAAAAGTTGTCGAATTCTACTAAAGTATTGACGCTTCGATCTGTTGTGAGAAAATGGAGCTTCGCGATTGAAAAAATTAATGTACCCAGCAATTTCGTTTCTGATAGAATACAATTAAAGCCTGCAAAAAGTTTGAGTTACGTATCTAATATACTTTTGGAGAAAAACTCAATCGTACAAAGTGTAAAGTATCTAATATAGTCGAAAAATCTCTGCAAGTTTCGACATTCAGCGTCAATACAATCGCATTTTTAAAGAGAACTGTTAACAATTTGATAAAATTGAAGTGAATTTCTCGACCCTTTGTGCCTAATGAACAGGAATATTGATTGGATTCATTAATTAAATTTTTTTGTGAGAACATTTTCCAGTTTAATCTCTGTGTTCCTCAATGAAAGTTGTAGAATTCTACTAAAGTAAAGACTTTTCGATCTGTTGTGAGAAAATGAAGCTTCGCGATTGAAATTAATGTACCCAGCATTTTCTTTCCTGATGGAATACAATTAAAGCTTGGAAAAAGTTTGAGTTACGTATCTAATATAGTTATGGACAAAAACTCAATCGTACAAATGTAAAGTATCTGATATAGTCGGAAAATATCTGCAAGTTTCGACATTCAGCATCAATACAATCGTATTTTTAAAGAAAACTGTTAACAAATTGATAAAATTGAATTGAATTTCCCGACCCTTCTTGCCTAATGAACAGGAATATTGATTGATTTCATTAATTAAATTATTTTTCTGAGAACACTTTCCAGTTTAAACTTTGTGTTTCTCTTTAAAAGTTGTCGAATTCTACTAAAGTATTGACGCTTCGTTCTGTTGTGAGAAAATGAGCTTCGCGATTGAAAAAGTTAATGTACCCAGTATTTTCTTTTGTGATGGAATACAATTAAAACCTGCAAAAAGTTTGAGCTACGTATCTAATATAGTTTTTGGGAAAAACTCAATCGTACAAAGTGTAAAGTATCTGATATAGTCGGAAAATATCTGCAAGTTTCGACATTCAGCATCAATACAATCGTTTTTAAAGAAAACTGTTAACAATTGATAAAATTGAAGTGAATTTCGACCCTTCTGCCTAATGAACAGGAATATTGATTGATTTCATTAATTAAATTTTTTTTGAGAACACTTTCCAGTTTAAACTTTGTGTTCCTCTTAAAAGTTGTCGAATTCTACTAAAGTATTGACGCTTCGATCTTTGTGAGAAAATGGAGCTTCGCGATTGAAAAAATTAATGTACCCAGCAATTTCGTTTCTGATAGAATACAATTAAAGCCTGCAAAAAGTTTGAGCTACGTATCTAATATAGTTTTGGAGAAAAACTCAATCGTACAAAGTGTAAAGTATCTAATATAGTCGAAAAATCTCTGCAAGTTTCGACATTCAGCGTCAATACAACCGCATTTTCAAAGAGAACTGTTAACAATTTGATAAAAATGAAGTGAATTTCATGACCCTTCCTGCCTAATGAACAGGAATATTGATTGATTTCATTAATTAAATTATTTTTCTGAGAACACTTTCCAGTTTAAACTTTGTGTTCCTCAATGAAAGTTGTAGAATTCTACTAAAGTAAAGACTTTTCGATCTGTTGTGAGAAAATGAAGCTTCGCGATTGAAAAAATTAATGTACCCAGCATTTTCTTTCCTGGTGGAATACAATTAAAGCTTGGAAAAAGTTTGAGTTACGTACCTAATATAGTTATGGACAAAAACTCAATCGTACAAAGTGTAAAGTATCTGATATAGTCGGAAAAATGTCTGCAAGTTTCGACATTCAGCATCAATACAATCGTATTTTTAAAGAAAACTGTTAACAAATTGATAAAATTGAATTGAATTTCCCGACCCTTCTTGCCTAATGAACAGGAATATTGATTGATTTCATTAATTAAATTATTTTTCTGAGAACACTTTCCAGTTTAAACTTTGTGTTCCTCTTTAAAAGTTGTCGAATTCTACTAAAGTATTGACGCTTCGTTCTGTTGTGAGAAAATGGAGCTTCGCGATTGAAAAAATTAATGTACCCAGCAATTTCGTTTCTGATAGAATACAATTAAAGCCTGCAAAAAGTTTGAGCTACGTACCTAATATAGTTATGGACAAAAACTCAATCGTACAAAGTGTAAAGTATCTGATATAGTCGGAAAATATCTGCAAGTTTCGACATTCAGCATCAATACAATCGTATTTTTAAAGAAAACTGTTAACAAATTGATAAAATTGAATTGAATTTCCCGACCCTTCTTGCCTAATGAACAGGAATATTGATTGATTTCATTAATTAAATTATTTTTTTGAGAACACTTTCCAGTTTAAACTTTGTGTTCCTCTTTAAAAGTTGTCGAATTCTACTAAAGTATTGACGCTTCGATCTGTTGTGAGAAAATGGAGCTTCGCGATTGAAAAAATTAATGTACCCAGCAATTTCGTTTCTGATAGAATACAATTAAAGCCTGCAAAAAGTTTGAGCTACGTATCTAATATAGTTTTGGAGAAAAACTCAATCGTACAAAGTGTAAAGTATCTAATATAGTCGAAAAATCTCTGCAAGTTTCGACATTCAGCGTCAATACAACCGCATTTTCAAAGAGAACTGTTAACAATTTGATAAAAATGAAGTGAATTTCATGACCCTTCCTGCCTAATGAACAGGAATATTGATTGATTTCATGAATTAAATTATTTTTTTGAGAACACTTTCCAGTTTAAACTTTGTGTTCCTCAATGAAAGTTGTAGAATTCTACCAAAGTAAAGACTTTTCGATCTGTTGTGAGAAAATGAAGCTTCGCGATTGAAAAAATTAATGTACCCAGCATTTTCTTTCCTGGTGGAATACAATTAAAGCTTGGAAAAAGTTTGAGTTACGTACCTAATATAGTTATGGACAAAAACTCAATCGTACAAAGTGTAAAGTATCTGATATAGTCGGAAAATGTCTGCAAGTTTCGACATTCAGCATCAATACAATCGTATTTTTAAAGAAAACTGTTAACAAATTGATAAAATTGAATTGAATTTCCCGACCCTTCTTGCCTAATGAACAGGAATATTGATTGATTTCATTAATTAAATTATTTTTTTGAGAACACTTTCCAGTTTAAACTTTGTGTTCCTCTTTAAAGAGGAAATGAAACCAAATTTTTTATTTTAAATTCTGAATCCCCGTAATGAATTACCTTATAACCCAGAATTTCAATGTGTTTAGAGAAATTTTGGCTAAACTACGAGGGCAATACTGACTTCAATTTTTCAATCAAAAAGTGGCACCGGTGCGCCCTGTTTAACTAGCCTCGTTTTGAATGTTGTGACGTAAAGTTATGGACACGCGCAGCGTTTCGTAATATTTACATCCCGTTTCTACGTACTGAAACTTTAGATTAGCTATGGAGCCAGGTAACAAAACCAAGGTTCGTGGTGGTCTACGATGTGTTGTACACACTCTAGACAATAAAAAGCTGTTGTAATGACAGTTATACCAAGGGTTTTAACACCCATCGCTTTCCAAAGGACCCTACTGTACGCCGGCAGTGAACTAAATTTGTTAGAAAGCGTAGGCCAAATTTTGACCAAAGCTACTTTTCAAACCCCGTCCTTTGCTCAGATCATTTTGAACCAGGTTGCTATACAAGGAGCGTAGCTAGTCTACTAGAGGGGGACGACGTTTCACAAACAAAAAGTTTTTACAACGAGATGCTGTTCTGGCATTATACGTTCTGGCATTATACCAGAAATGAAGGAAATTCAACCTCTTAGTCTAAACGGGAAAAAAGAAAGGTAAGATTTAATTTTTTTGCCTACTTCATTTTCAATATATTCCTTTAATTAATGTGTAAATAAAGCAAAATATACGATACATAAAATGACAAGGTCAACTACAATATATAAACGTGGAGCTCGCGTTTAAATCTTCCCCCTCAAAATAAGTAGATTGGGTATAACAGAAGAAAAGTAAACACAACTCGCTACTTTTTGTCTATTTAAACAAAACAATTGGTTTTATCAAAATCTAAACGTGATAAAAGTTTTCATAACTAACAATTGGTGTTTATTGTGACATATTTTTTAGAATGTTGGCATTGCAATTAAAAAACAACATTTTGTATCTTCTACAAAGTCGAGCCCTTCCAATTTGAAGGTTTACAAAATACATATATGCATATAGAACATTTATCAAATTGTATAGATTCACCCAGGGCGCAGCCAAAAGGATTAGTTCTTGCTGACAAAAAGGGTGTATCTCACTCATTAAGGGTGTGGTCAAGATAAATACTCTCATATAAAGGCTGCTTTTATGTGTTTCTGTTTCAAATGTTAGTATGTTATAATTGTTGCAAAAAAGTTACAGGTAGAGTATCCAGCAAGTTTCCTGGCAAAAATAACCAATGTAGGGGGGGGGGTACCACAACTACCAAACGCCCTTTGGTAGCGTCCCTGGATTCCATAAATGTAGTGGCCCAAATTCACATTCTGTTTCTCAGGGTGTAAGAGATACAATACAATGTGGCTTCTGTTGCGGATACACAAATGGAACTATTCAAGAGCAATTATTCGACGAAGCAACATCTTCTAAAACTGATAAATGGCAGACAGTCTTTACAGAAACCAGCATGGAAGCAACTTCATTTCCAGATGTGTCAAGTTTAGCCTGTCAAGATTGCAAGGTGAAAACCTTGAGATTGAAAAACTTGAGTGAATCGCCAAAATCTGAAAATAATTAGACAGAAAAGGAAATTAACAAGTCAAAATAATGTAAGTTCGCTTTGCACAATAACATTTGCTGATATGCCAAATTTAAATTCCATTTCATTTCCATATAAATTACTTTTTGTAACCCTTTTCTCATTTATGCTTTGTTTGTAGGCAATCAATTATCTATAATGTAAAATAAAGAAATTCAGCGAGTCAAAACAAGGACAGCCAACTAAGCCCAGGAAAAACAGGAAGACAGTTGAAGAGAAAGACAGTGATTCTGATTCCTACAAAAGTTTCGCTGAAAATGATGAGGAGTGGAATCCAGAAAGAGATGAGAATGAATTTGAAGACAGAGAAGAATAATTTTTAAATGAGGGAGAAATAGAATGTGTGAAAATTATGACTATGAAAGAGTAACCAATGAAACAAAAGGAAACATTAGGTAAAACTGCATGATGACATCATTGCATAATTATATGATAGAAAAGGTATGAACAAGTCACATAATAGGTAATATTATCCACCAAACTGTAATACTTTAATACTGTAATACTGGGGAGATTTGACAACTTGTTGAACTTGTAAACAAAAGAAAATCCATGGTAGAAATGATTACAGCTCTCAAATATCTGATTAAGATAAAACTGCCAAAACTATTTCCTTTCAAAACTATCAATCATATACATGACTTGCTTCATTAAATAAGATGATTTGTTTTGTTACTTACTCGTGTAGGCTTGCCTTCCTGTGATCCCCTGTCTGTCCTTCGCAGTGGGCCAACATTCCGAAACACAGTTGTATTTGACATGGCAATGAAATCTTCATGTTGTGCAATACATATTTAATCAATGCTTTCGTCCAATACAAGTTAACCCAGTGCAGCATCTGCACTCCAAAGCACCAACAAGATGATAAACTTCATATTTTCAACATCTACACCTGCAAAAAAGCCATAATGCCATAGTCATAATCAATTAAGTTTACGATGGTGCGACCCTCCGGGCCTGGCCTAGGCACTGTACATGACGCTTGCTAATTTCGATTGATACCTACAGTATTTAGACATCATTTAAATAAAGATAACGAGTTTTAAACATATATGCGACATTTATGGAATAAACTTACCATGAACTAACTTCTGTTTTTTGTTCGTATCGCTCTCGCAAAATTGCCGGGGTTAGGCCGTCGTGACCTAGGTTATCCTCGTCGCTACTTGATTCCGTGTCTGCCGAATTGGTATGGCCTGGCAGGAACACAGTGAACAGCAACTGTCCCCTCTTCTTCTTCGGAAACTCCTAAGCTAGTGTCACTTTCGTCAATATGGTGAGAATTGAAATTCAAAAACTAAACATGCAATCGCCAACTCTGCCAGAAAATTTGTTTTCCTCGAACATGCGCGCTTCATGTCCATAACTTTACGTCACAGCTCGCTAGTGTCTAGTCCCCCTTCGCCATTTTTTGGTTGAAAATTATTGTCAGTTTAGCGGTGTTTAAGTTTGTTTTTAATAGTCTTCTTGCTTGAAATAGCTAATGCGAACTATTTTTCCTACACAATTGTGGGTGGAGAAATCGATTAAACGAATAAAAAAAATGGTTTCATTTCCTCTTTAAAAGTTGTCGAATTCTACTAAAGTATTGACGCTTCGATCTGTTGTGAGAAAATGGAGCTTCGCGATTGAAAAAATTAATGTACCCAGCAATTTCGTTTCTGATAGAATACAATTAAAGCCTGCAAAAAGTTTGAGCTACGTATCTAATATACTTTTGGAGAAAAACTCAATCGTACAAAGTGTAAAGTATCTAATATAGTCGAAAAATCTCTGCAAGTTTCGACATTCAGCGTCAATACAATCGCATTTTTAAAGAGAACTGTTAACAATTTGATAAAATTGAAGTGAATTTCTCGACCCTTTGTGCCTAATGAACAGGAATATTGATTGATTTCATTAATTAAATTTTTTTGTGAGAACATTTTCCAGTTTAATCTCTGTGTTCCTCAATGAAAGTTGTAGAATTCTACTAAAGTAAAGACTTTTCGATCTGTTGTGAGAAAATGAAGCTTCGCGATTGACAAAATTAATGTACCCATCATTTTCTTTCCTGATGGAATACAATTAAAGCTTGGAAAAAGTTTGAGTTACGTATCTAATATAGTTATGGACAAAAACTCAATCGTACAAAATGTAAAGTATCTGATATAGTCGGAAAATATCTGCAAGTTTCGACATTCAGCATCAATACAATCGTATTTTTAAAGAAAACTGTTAACAAATTGATAAAATTGAATTGAATTTCCCGACCCTTCTTGCCTAATGAACAGGAATATTGATTGATTTCATTAATTAAATTATTTTTCTGAGAACACTTTCCAGTTTAAACTTTGTGTTCCTCTTTAAAAGTTGTCGAATTCTACTAAAGTATTGACGCTTCGTTCTGTTGTGAGAAAATGGAGCTTCGCGATTGAAAAAATTAATGTACCCAGCAATTTCGTTTCTGATAGAATACAATTAAAGCCTGCAAAAAGTTTGAGCTACGTATCTAATATAGTTTGGGAGAAAACCTCAATCGTACAAAGTGTAAAGTATCTAATATAGTCGAAAAATCTCTGCAAGTTTCGACATTCAGCGTCAATCCAACCGCATTTTCAAAGAGAACTGTTAACAATTTGATAAACTTCAAGTAAATTTCATGGCCCTTCTTGCCTAATGAACAGGAATATTGATTGATTTCATTAATTAAATTTATTTTCTGAGAACATTTTCCAGTTTAATCTCTGTGTTCCTCTTCAAAAGTTGTAGAATTCTACTAAAGTATTGACGCTTCGATCTGTTGTGAGAAATTGAAGCTTTGCAATTGAAAAACTTTATGTACCTAGCATTTTCTTTTTGATAGAATACAATTAAAGCTTGCAAAAAATATGAGATACGTATCTAAAAAGGTTTTGGAGAAAAACTCAATCGTACAAAGTGTAAAGCATCTGATATAGTCGGAAAATATCTGCAAGTTTTGACATTCAGCTTCAATATAATCGCATTTTCAAAGAAAACTGTTAACAATTTGATAAAATTGAAGTGAATTTCATGACCCTTCCTGCCTAATGAACAGGAATATTGATTGATTTCATTAATTAAATTATTTTTCTGAGAACACTTTCCAGTTTAAACTTTGTGTTCCTCTTTAAAAGTTGTCGAATTATACTAAAGTAAAGACTCTTCGATCTGTTGTGAGAAAATGAAGCTTCGCGATTGAAAAAATTTATGTACCCAGCATTTTCGTTTCTGATAGAATACAATTAAAGCCTGCAAAAAATATGAGTTACGTATCTAATATAATTTTGGAGAAAAAATCAATCGTACAAAGTGTAAAGTATCTGATATAGTCGGAAAATCTTGTAAAGTTTTGAAGTTCAGCGTCAATACAATCGCATTTTTAAAGAGA
The DNA here is from genome assembly GCA_003864495.1 of Nemopilema nomurai. Lineage (NCBI taxonomy): Eukaryota > Metazoa > Cnidaria > Scyphozoa > Rhizostomeae > Rhizostomatidae > Nemopilema > Nemopilema nomurai. Next base: position 295,485 of record ML133451.1, read on the forward strand.
ACTGTTAATAATTTGATAAAATTGAAGTGAATTTCCCGACCCTTTGTGCCTAATGAACAGGAATATTGATTGGATTCATTAATTAAATTTTTTTGTGAGAACATTTTCCAGTTTAATCTCTGTGTTCCTCAATGAAAGTTGTAGAATTCTACTAAAGTAAAGACTTTTCGATCTGTTGTGAGAAAATGAAGCTTCGCGATTGAAAAAATTAATGTACCCAGCATTTTCTTTCCTGATGGAATACAATTAAAGCTTGGAAAAAGTTTGAGTTACGTATCTAATATAGTTATGGACAAAAACTCAATCGTACAAAGTGTAAAGTATCTGATATAGTCGATAAATATCTGCAAGTTTCGACATTCAGCATCAATACAATCGTATTTTTAAAGAAAACTGTTAACAAATTGATAAAATTGAATTGAATTTCCCGACCCTTCTTGCCTAATGAACAGGAATATTGATTGATTTCATTAATTAAATTATTTTTCTGAGAACACTTTCCAGTTTAAACTTTGTGTTCCTCTTTAAAAGATGTCGAATTCTACTAAAGTATTGACGCTTCGATCTGTTGTGAGAAAATGGAGCTTCGCTATTGAAAAAATTAATGTACCCAGCAATTTCGTTTCTGATAGAATATAATTAAAGCCTGCAAAAAGTTTGAGCTACGTATCTAATATAGTTTTGGAGAAAATCTCAATCGTACAAAGTGTAAAGTATCTAATATAGTCGAAAAATCTCTGCAAGTTTCGACATTCAGCGTCAATACAACCGCATTTTCAAAGAGAACTGTTAACAATTTGATAAAATTGAAGTGAATTTCATGACCATTCCTGCCTAATGAAAAGGAATATTGATTGAATTCATTAATTAAATTTATTTTCTGAGAACATTTTCCAGTTTAATCTCTGTGTTCCACCTCAAAAGTTGTAGAATTCTACTAAAGTATTGATGCTTCGATCTGTTGTGAGAAATTGAAACTTTGCAATTGAAAAACTTTCTGTACCCAGCATTTTCTTTTCTGATGGAATACAATTAAAGCTTGCAAAAAATATGAGATACGTATCTAAAAAGGTTTTGGAGAAAAACTCAGTCGTACAAAGTGTAAAGCATCTGATATAGTCGGGAAATTTCTGCAAGTTTTGACATTCAGCGTCAATATAATCGCATTTTTAAAGAAAACTGTTAACAGTTTGATAAAATTGAAGTGAACTTCATGACCCTTCCTGCCTAATGAACAGGAATATTGATTGAATTCATTAATTAAATTATTTTTCTGAGAACACTTTCCAGTTTAAACTTTGTGTTCCTCTTTAAAAGTTGTCGAATTCTACTAAAGTAAAGACTCTTCGATCTGTTGTGAGAAAATGAAGCTTCGCGATTGAAAAAATTTATGTACCCAGCATTTTCGTTTCTGATAGAATACAATTAAAGCCTGCAAAAAATATGAGTTACGTATCTAATATAATTTTGGAGAAAAAATCAATCGTACAAAGTGTAAAGTATCTGATAAAGTCGGAAAATCTTGTAAAGTTTTGAAGTTCAGCGTCAATACAATCGCATTTTTAAAGAGAACTGTTAACAATTTGATAAAATTGAAGTGAATTTCCCGACCCTTTGTGCCTAATGAACAGGAATATTGATTGGATTCATTAATAAAAATTTTTTTTGAGAACATTTTCCAGTTTAATCTCTGTGTTCCTCTATAAAAGTTGTAGAATTCTACTAAAGTGAAGACTTTTCGATCAGTTGTGAGAAAATGAAGCTTCGCGATTGAAAAAATTAATGTACCCAGCATTTGCTTTCCTGATGGAATACAATTAAAGCTTTGAAAAAGTTTGAGTTACGAATCTATTATAGTTATGGACAAAAACTCAAGCGTACAAAGTGTAAAGTATCTGATATAGTCGGAAAATATCTGCAAGTTTCGACATTCAGCATCAATACAATCGTATTTTTAAAGAAAACTGTTAACAAATTGATAAAATTGAAGTGAATTTCATGACCCTTCCTGCCTAATGAACAGGAATATTGATTGAATTCATTAATTAAATTATTTTTCTGAGAACACTTTCCCGTTTAAACTTTGTGTTTCTCTTTAAAAGTTGTCGAATTCTACTAAAGTAAAGACTCTTCGATCTGTTGTGAGAAAATGAAGCTTCGCGATTGAAAAAATTTATGTACCCAGCATTTTCGTTTCTGATAGAATACAATTAAAGCCTGCAAAAAATATGAGATACGTATCTAATATAGTTTTGGAGAAAAACTCAATCGTACAAAGTGTAAAGTATCTGATATAGTAGGAAAATCTCTGCAAGTTTTGACATTTAGCTTCTATACGATTGAATTTTTAAAGAAAACTGTTAACAAGTTGATAAACATGAAATGAATTTCATGACCCTTTATGCCTAATGAACAGGAATATTGATTGATTTCATTAATTAAAATATTTTTTCTGAGAAAAATTTCCCGTTTAAACTCTGTGTTCCTCTTTAAAAGTTGTCGAATTCTACTAAAGTAAAGACTCCTCGATCTGTTGTGAGAAAGTGAAGCCTCGCGATTGAAAAACTTCATGTACCCAGCATTCTCTTTTCTGATAGAATACAAATAAAGCCTGCAAAAAGTTTGAGTTACGTATCTAAGATAGTTTTGGAGAAAAACTCAATCTTACGAAGTGTAAAGTATCTGACATAGTCGGAAAATGTCTGCAAGTTTTGACATTCAGCGTCAATACAATCGTGTTTTTAAAGAAAACTGTTAACAAATTGATAAAATTGAAGTGAATTTCATGACTCTTCCTGCCTAATGAACAGGAATATTGATTGAATTCATTATTTAAATTATTTTTCTGAGAACACTTTCCCGTTTAAACTTTGTGTTCCTCTTTAAAAGTTGTCGAATTCTACTAAAGTAAAGACTCTTCGATCTGTTGTGAGAAAGTGAAGCCTCGCGATTGAAAAACTTCATGTACCCAGCATTCTCTTTTCTGATAGAATACAAATAAAGCCTGCAAAAAGTTTGAGTTACGTATCTAAGATAGTTTTGGAGAAAAACTCAATCTTACCAAGTGTAAAGTATCTGACATAGTCGGAAAATGTCTGCAAGTTTTGACATTCAGCGTCAATACAATCGCATTTTTAAAGAAAACTGTTAATGATTTGTTACGTTTGTTACAAAAAAGTTTGAGTTACGTATCTAATGTAGTTTTGATGAAAAAATCAAATCAAAAATATATGAAATAAAAAAAAAACATTTTTCATCAAAATCAACTTAATCCCTCATAAATCAAATGTAATTAGTCTTAGAACACGCTAGAGCAAGTTACAGACTGAATGGCTTTACCTCTGGTCCAACTCAATTTTTATCAAAAGTGTAGGCCCGGACCTGTCTACAAGGTCAAAAACCTTTGAAATCAAAAAAAAAATTTCCTCAAAAGCAGCTGAATCCTTCATTAATAAAATTTAATTAGTCTTAGAACACGCCATATCAAGTTATATACTGAATGGTAATACTTTTGTTCCAAGTTATTTTTCTTCAAAAAGTCTACGCCCGGACCTGTCAAAAATATAAAAAATCTTTCAAATCAGGCTCGGACCCGTCAAAAAAGTCAAGAATCTTATACAATTTACGATGTCTCAGAACACACTATAACAAGTTACAGACTGAATAAGAATACTTTTGATCCAAGTCAATTTTCATAAAAAAATCTAGGCCTGGACCTGTCAAAATAGTCAAAAGATCTATAAAATCAAAAATATTATTTTTTCCTCAAAACCAAATTAATCCCTCAAAATCAAATGTAATTAGTCTTAGAACACAACAAAACATGTTTCAGACTGAATAGGAATACTTTTGAACCCAGTCATTTTTTATCAAAAAGTGTAGGCCCGGACCCGTCGAAAAAGTAAAACAATCTTTTAAATCAAAAAATTCCTTTTCCTCAAAACGAACTCAATCCTTCATAACACAAATTTACCAAGTCTTTGAACAAACCAGAACGAGTAACAGACTGAATTGGCGTACTTTCGATCCCAGTCATTTTTCATCAAAAAGGAAGGTCCGGACCTGTCAACAAAGTCAAAATTTTTTTAAATCAACAGATAATATTTTTCCACAAAACCAGCTGAATCTTTCATGAATAAAATTTAATTCGTCTTACAACACGCCAGATCAAGTAATAGACTGAATGGGAATACTTTTGATCCAAGTTATTTTTCTTCAAAAGTCTAGGCCCCGGACCTGTTAAAAAGTCAAAAAATCTATGAAATCAAAAAATTATTTTTTCCTCAAAACCAACTGAATCCTTCATGAATAAAATTTAAATATTCTTAAAACATTCCAAATCAAGTTACAGACTGAATGGTTAATTTTTTGTTTCTAGTCGTTTTTCACCAAAAATTCTACGCCCGGACCTATTAAACAAGTAAAAAATCCTAGAAATCAAAAAAATTTCCTTTCCTCAAAACCAACTAAAGTCAGATGTAAATACTTTAACAACACACTAAAACGAGTTAAGACTGAAATGGAATAATTTTGTTCCAAGTCATTTTTCATCGAAAAGTGTAGGTCCGGACCTGTCAAAAAAAAAATTTTCAAATCAAAAAATTTTTTTTTCCTCAAAACCAACTTAATCCCTCTTAAATCAAATAAAAATTAGTCCTACACCATGCCAGAACAAGTTACAGACTGAATGGGAATACTTTTGATCCAGGTCATTTTTCATCAAAAATTCTAGGTCCAGACCTGTCAAAAAATTAAAAAATCTTTGAAATTTAAAAAATTATTTTTTCGTCAAAACCAACAAAATCTTTCATGAAGAAATTTAAATATTTTTAAAACATACCAAATCAAGTAACAGACTGAATAGGAATACACCAATTGCATGACTGTGGCCTCGAGTTCGCGCAGTTTTTGGGTGAAAAATTAGTTCACCCTCATCATCAACGACAATATTTGCACTGTAAAGCCGAAAGTTTGCTTCATTTTATTCGGATTTTTCACGTTTATATCTTCTTGGCGTAGTTTGTAATCTTTGGAACAGCTTTCTTAAAAGCTCTTGTAAGTACTAAGCTCTTGCAAACTACGCAAACGATTGACTTTCAATTGCTTTCTGCGATGAAAGTAGAGGAGTTAAAGGCCTTCCTTCGTCTTCGAGGATTGAAAGTGAATGGTCGGAAGGAAGAACTAGTTGCCAGAGCTTTTGTGGCTATTGAGAACAATGTTCCGATTATCCGAAAAGCTGAAGAAGTTGAGGAAGCACTTGCCTGCCAATACACTGCAAAGCTGAAAGTTTTTATTTCGGACGAAATTGGAATCAAAGAAATTCCAGACCCTTTCAAGCTCACAGAAGGCTGGATTTCTGAAAGGAATGGAGTCAAACTCTGGCCTCATACAATGTATCCAGACATTTTTAACTTTTTAACATTTTATCCAAATGAATTAGCAAGCAAAGATCTGTCTGATTATAAAACCTCAAAGGGATACAGTTATTACCAGGATGGATGGATGAAACCCTTCGATTCTAATGAATTGTCATTCAAAAGCCAATTGTGTTTGCTTCGTGCATCATGCCGACCATCACAGAGAATATCTGATGTACCCTACAAGCTTTGGATTTGTTTAATGAAGAAAATGACGTGTTATGGCTGCTCATTACTCATGCATGGCAGGACTTTCACAGACATGCAACCATGTAGCTGCAGCACTTTTTAGAATTGAAGCAGCAGTGCGAATGGGATTGTCAAATCCTTCATGCACATCAAAACCGAATGAATGGTTGCCAAACAATAAAGATGTGCAGCCCATAAAAGTAAAGGATTTAAAGCTTGTTCGTGGAGACTTTGGAAGAAGAGGAAAAGCTAAAAAAACCTTGAATCCATCTCCAAAAAAGAGATATGATCCCACTATTTATATTGAGGGATCATTGACTTTAAATGAAATTGCTGCAAGCCTCCAATCTGTTTGCAAGGTTGAGGATTCAATTAGTTTTTCTGCCCAGCCAAAAGAGAAGAAAACTGCAATCACAGAGGCAGAGAAAAAAACCCAAATATTAACCCCGTCTGACTTACTTGACCCCACATCCAGTGCAGATGAATTTGCTGACAGATTATCTTATTTGTTGGACAACATTCCTGAAATTGGATTGGCAACAAGAGGCCAAAGTAGTAATGAATTTGGTTTTACATTAGGAAGCATATAATCACAGCATCTAAGGCACATGAGGTGAAAACAAGGATGTCAACATGTGAGCGTAGAGGAGCAGTTGCAACTGATTTGACTGCTATTTTTGCAAGAATTTCAGGAAACAAGCCAGTTAACCCTAGTCTTTCTTCGCTCAAATATGGCCTTGCTATGGAAGATGATGCTGTGCAAACCTTTTTTCAAAAATTTGCAAAGGAGCACAAAAATGCCACATTAAAGGACTGGGGTTTATTTATATATAAAAAAATTACCATTTATTGGTGGCAGTCCAGATAGAATTGCTTGCTGTGATTGTTGTGGACAATCCTGTATTGAAGTGAAATGCCCTTTCTCAGTCGCTCATACTACCCCCAAAGACCCAAATGCAAAACTACCATATTTGCGAATTGATCCTGCATCCGAGTCACTTCATTTAAATAAAAATCACAAGTACTTTACACAATGTCAAGTTCAAATGGCAGTCACTGAATTAAAACATTGTTATTTTTTTGTTTGGACCTCTTATGGCTCATTCACAGAGAAAATTCAGTTTGACCAAGATTTTTGGGACAATGCAAAGGACAAATTTAAGAAATTTTACATTGACATTTATATACCACACCACTTTGCGACAAAAGCAAGTTAAAATCAGTAAATTCTTGTACATCTGACTTTCTACTACTATGGGTTACAAACATTATTTGTGTTATTTCAATTAGTTTACACTTTTAACAGACTTTGTAGTGTTATTTCAATTAGTTATTCTTTACTCATTCTTTCTTTTCTTGTGCCTTGATAAGAGGGGGCTGTATATTTGCAATTGCAGCACAAGTTCTTAAAATATCATCAGCATATGGAAGGATGGTAAGGGGCAATGTGCCTTTTAGTAATCAAAATGTTTTGATGCGATTGATTGCACGTTCCCCATGGATTCGCAAATTTGCTATAGTTTTTGTCTTTTCACATTCTTCCACTGTCATCTGCGCTTTTGCTCTAGCTCTAGGTGGAATATTAGTGCAGCCGCTAAGCAGTTGAATTGTGCATTTTTTGATACAAGCATGAAATTTGGTACAAGTACACAGTTTGTCACGCTGATTAAGATGAGATGCAGACCCCACTTCAAAATGCCCCCAAAAGCTATTTTTAGACTGGGGTACCTGTACCCAGTCTTTTTGGTCTTTCTCCATATCTTTTAAACTATGGAAGATATAAATCAAAAAATTAGTTTTCTGGCGTAATTGATCATGCTAACTAAGATGAGATGCTGACCCCTCTTCAAAAATGCCCCCAAGAGCTATTTTTAGACTGGGGTACCTGTACCCAGTCCTTTTTTGGTCTTCCTCCATATCTTTTGACATATAAACTGATCAGTGGTTCTACCCCCATAGCACTGATAAATGAAAGTTATAAAGAAAGACGGAGCAATGTCAATCAAAAATTTGATAGTGTTTCTTTTTTTGTAATCAGACCAAGTTGAAGCTTGATCACTTAGTGACTTAGGTCTTTCAATTGTTATTTCAGTGCAGTCAATGATACACCTGGTCTTTCTGTGAGATCCTCTAAAAACATCTGGCAAATTTGATGATATGATGCCCTTATCAAGCCATACTACTAAGGCAGAACGCAAGATTTTGCTTAAAAATCTAACCCAAGTAGCAAATATTCTTGAGCAGGAGGATGAAGAAATTTGGAATCTGTAGGCAAGGTCATCAAGTAATAAGCCAAGCCGCACAACCGCATCAAGACAAGCAAAAATTGATCCTTGCCACATAATTTCTGTGAGACCATTCCTTTCGGTCCAGTAGGCTTTGCTTTTGTTGACATGATTGTCTTTGGTCCTCTCCAAAACACCAACTTTGGCAAAAATGGCTTTAGCATTGCAAAAATTGTGTCAAAAATAGCAAGTGATTGAATGCCAGTATAAAATTTAATTTTTGCACCAGATTTTATAAGAGATGCTGACATTCTTTGTGGACTTTTACAATCTTCTTTTTTTAATTTGAGGGATTTGAGTTGCTGTGACAGCTTTGCAACATTATCCTTTAAATCATCCCTTTCTTTCTTAACCAATTTAAGTTCTTCAGCAAGGGAGCCTATGTCTAAACATTTGTCACACTCCTCTTTGCTCAAAAAACTCGAGCTGTTGCAAACATTCACCATTGAGGCCTCTTCAGATGCAGTTGTAAATCCTTGAAAATCAGCTGCAGCCCCTGTCTCCACATCATCATATGATGCCTTTGATGTATATTTAGGAGTAGTCCTAACAAGTTCCCTTCTAGGTTTCTTGGCAGGCTTATCATAACCCAAATCTAATGTAGGGTTTGGGTTGTCCAAAGTGGGTCTTCCATCCACAAAATATTTGGAACAGACCATGTCACTTTGGCCTGGAGTCCATTCCTTGTTTCCCATTTTTACACGTCGAAGAAGTCTGATTGATTCCTTCCTCTTGTCAAAATTTAGTTTTACACTTGGAAAAATGTGTAGTCTGAACGGAGGAACACACGGACAATCCTTATGTGTTTGGCCTTCATGTTCGAGACATTCCTTCTTCTCCCAAACCTTGATCTTGTATCGGCTGTTCGTACAGCCTACCACTGCGCAATTTCCATTCACCATATTCACTCTTTCTTGTTGATGAAGGTAGTTTGCAAGAGCTTAGTACTTACAAGAGCTTTTAAGAAAGCTGTTCCAAAGGTTACAAACTAACCAAGAAGATATAAACGTGAAAAATCCGAATAAAATGGAGCAAACTTTCGGCTTTACAGTGCAAATATTGTCGTTGATGATGAGGGTGAAATAAATTTTCACCCAAAAACTAGTTTCAAACCTCTGCGCGAACTCGAGGCCGTGGTCGTGCAATTGGTGTATACTTTTGATCCAAGTCATTTTTCTTCCAAAAGTGTAGGCCCGGATCTGTCAAAAAGTAAAAAGATTGTTTCCACAAAACCAACTGAATCCATCGTAAATCAAATTTAAGGAGCTTTAGAACACGCAAGAACAAGTTGCGAAATGAATAGGAGAACTTTTGATCCCAGTTATTTTTTATCAAAAAGAGTATACCCGGACCTGTCAGAAAAGTAAAGAAATCCATCAAATCAAAAAATTATTTTTCCTCAAAACGAACTGAATCCTTCATAACACAAATTTACCAAGTTTTAGAACAAACCAGAACGAGTAACAGACTGAATGGGCATACTTTCGATCCCAGTCATTTTTCATCAAAAAGGGAAGGTCCGGACCTGTCAACAAAGTCAAAAATCTTTGAAATCAACAGAAAATATTTTTCCACAAAACCAGCTGAATCTTTCATGAATAAAATTTAATTAGACTTAGAGCACGGCAGAGCAAGTTTTAGACTGAATAGGAATACTTTTGATCGCAGTGATTTTTCTTCCAAAAGTTTAGTCCCGGACCGATCAAAAAGTTAAAAAAAATGAAATCAAGAAAAACCATTTTTCCTCAAAACCAACTGAATCCTTCATGAAGAAAATTTAAATATTGTTTATCATCGTCATCGTTCATTCAGCCACGTTGACTGCTTGTGCTTTGCTTGATGACTTCAGCCCACAGCCCTCTGTCTTGTGCTCGGCGGATACATTCCCACAAAGGATTGATAATCTTAGAAAACGCCAAATCAAGTTACAGACTGAATGGGTAAATTTTTGATCCAAGTCATTTTTCATCAAAATATCTTCCCCCGGACCTGTTAAAATAGAAAAAAATGCTAGCAATCAAAAAAAAATTTCTTTCCTCAAAACCAACTGAATCCTTAATAAATCAGATGTAAATACTTTTAGAACACACCAGAACGAGTTACAGACTGAATGGCAACATTTCTGATTCAAGTCATTTTTGTCAAAAAGTGTAGGCCCGGACATGTCAAAAAAGTGAAAAATCTTGAAACAAAATTTCTGTTTTCCTCAAAACCAACTTAATCCCTCATAAATCAAATGTAAATAGTCTTAGAACACACCAGAACAAGTTACAGAATGAATGGGAATACTTTTGATCCGAGTCATTTTTCATCAAAAAAGGGAAGTCTCAGTCCTGTCAAAAAAGTCAAAAATCTATGAAATCAAAAAGAAATTTTGTCCTCAAAACCAATTGAATCTTTCAAGAATAAAATTTAAATAGTCTTAGAACGCACTAGATCAAGCTATAGACTAAATGGGAGTACTTTTGATCCCAGTCTTTTCATCAAAAAGTATAGGCCCGGACCTGTCAAAAAAATCAAGAAATCTATAAAATCAAAAAAATGATATTATCTTCAAAACCAACTGAATCCTTGATAAATAAAATTAAATTAGTCTGAGAACACGCCAGATCAAGATACAGACTGAATAAGAATACTTTTGATCCCAGTCATTTTCCATTACAAAGTGTAGGTCCGAGACTGTCAAACAAGTCAAACATCTAATAAACTTTAAATAGTCTTAGAACACACCAGATTGAGTTACAGACTGAATGGTAATACTTTTGATTCCAGTCATTTTATATCAAATAGTCTAGGACAGAACCTGTCAAAAAAGTAAAAAATCTATGAATCAAAAAAAAAACTTTTTTCTTCAAAACCAACTGAATCCCTCATAAAATAATGTGAGTAGTCTAAGAACACGCCAGAACAAGTTACAGACTGAATGGCAATATTTTTGATCCAAGTGATTTTTCATCAAAAAGTATAGGCCCGCACCTGTTGAAGAAGTCAAAAGTTCTATGAAATTAAAAAAAATTGTTTTCCTCAAAACCAACTCAATATTTCATTAGTCAACTTTAAAAGTCTTAAAACACACCAGAACGAGTTACAGACTGTATGGCAATACTTTTGGCCACAGTCATTTTTCATCAAAAAGTGTAGGCCAGTACATGTCAAAAAAGTCAAAACAATTTTAAAATCAAAAATAATATTTTTTTCTCAAAACCAACAGAATCCCTCATATATGAAATCTAAATAGTTTTCAAACACACTAGAATGAATTACAGACTGAATGGTAATACGTTTGATCCCAGTTATTTTTCATCAAAAAGTCTATTCCCGGACCTGTCAAAAGAGTTAAAAAATCTATGAAACCAAAAAGAATTGTTTTCCCTAAAACTAACTGTATCCTTTATAAATCCAATTTCAAGAGCCTTAGAACTCATCAGAATGAGTTACAGACGAAATGGAAATAATTTTGACCCCCGATCTTTTTTAATCAAAAAGTGTAGGCTGGCAAATCTGTCAAATTGCGTTTTTAAAGAAAACTGTCAATATTTTGAAAAACTTGAACTGAATATCGTGGTCGTTTGAACCTAATTAACAAGAATATTGATAGAGTTAATTACTAGGAGTACCTTTTTGAGAATATTTCCCCGTTTAACTTCTGTGTTACCCTTAAAAAACTTTCGAATTCTACAAAAGTATAGCCGCTTCGATCTGTTGTGAAAAAATGAAGCTTCGCAATTGAAAAACTACAAGTACTTACAATTTTCCTTTGTGATGGACTACAATCAATGCTTGCAAAAAGTTTCAGTTACGTATTTTCTATAGTTCTGGAGAAAAACTCAATCGTACAAAGTGTAAAGTAATTGAAATAATTCAAAAATCTCTGCAGATTTTGATATTTAGTGTCAAGATACTCGCATTGTTAAAGAAAACTGTTAATATTTTGATTAGCTCGAGCTGAATTTCGTGTTCTTACGAACCTATTAAACAGGTATATTGATTGATATAGTAAATACAGTATTTTTACGAGAAAATTTTCCAGTTGAAATTCTGTGCTACCCTAAAAATCTTTCGAATTCTACAAATGTATAGTTGCTTCGATCTGTTTTGAGAAATTGAAGCCTTGCATTTGAAAAACTTCATGTACCCAGCTTTTTTCTTGTATGATGGAATACAATTTACTTTTGCAAAAAGTTTGAGTTACATATCCAATATAGTTTAGGAGAGAAAACTCAATCGTGCAAAGTGTTAAGTATTGGAGATACTCGAAAAATCTCTGCAGATTTTGATATATAAGGTCAATACAATTGTGCTTTAAAAGAAAACTCTTGATAATTTAGTAAACTTTAAATAAAATTTGTGTTTACTTGTACCCTTTTAGGCGGATTCTATATTGACGTATTTTAGAATAGCAATTTTGAGATTAAACATTTCATAATGTGCTTCTGAATACAGAAAGACGACTAGAAAGCTCATTTGGCATTGTACGTAAAATGATGAATTAACATAGTTTGAGGTAAAAATAAACTTTCAATTTTTTGTCGTTTTTGACATACTTGATAGGTCCAACCCTATCGATTTTTTGACTAAAATGGCTTGGGTTTCAAATGTTGAAAATAAGTTTTATAAAAGATGACTTGGAAGCTCATCTACAATGCCCGCCAAAAGTAGTTGGAACACCGAGATTCTACTCGTAATAAATGCATATTTTCACTTCAATTCCCTATTTCAAGCAGACAGAACCCCCTTCCCCCCCTTAAACAATGTTGTGAAGGTAGGTGAACATGTCGCTAAACATGGGTTACACAATCTGCGCTCCAACATACATTTGTTGTCATTTTCCAGTCAGAAACCAACATTGTATATGGGGGAGGGGAGACGTTTAGTAGGAAAGATGATTGGACTGTTCCAACACTTTTGGCGGGCATTGTAGCATTCTCAAAAAAATGGATTAACATGATTTGATTAAAATAAAGTTTCGATTTTTTGGTCATTTGTTGCTTGTTTTGATGGGTCGGGACCTGCCGATTTTGCATGAGAAAGGCCTGCGTTCGAAAGTTAAGAAAAAAGGTTCTAGACACAGCCAGATGATTGGAAGGCCTCCTGCCATTGTAAAATGATGAATTAACATGATTTGAGGTTAAAATGCAATTTCAATTTGTGGGTCATTTTTGACTTTTTTATATGTGCAGACCTGTCGATTTTTGATGAAAATTCTCTGAGATTGAAACTGTGTAATAATGGTTCTAAAAAAAGCCAGAAGACTTGGAAGCTAATCTGGAATTTCAAAATGGTGACTTAACAAAATTTGAGGTGAAAATGCAATTTCGATTATTGGATACATGCAGACCTGTCAAGTTTTGATGAAAATGCCCTGAGATTGAAACTGTGATAATATTGTTCTGAACAGAGCCAGATCACTAGAAAGCTAATCAGGCATTGTGAAATGATGACTTAACACAATTTGAGGTGAAAATGAGATTGCGATTTTTGGTCATTTTTTACATTTTTGATAGCTCTGGTCCTGTCGATTTTGTATGAAAACGCCATGAATTTGAAGGTTTCAAAATATGGTCTTTAACACAGCCAGATAACTAGGAAGCTCATCTGGCATTGTAGCAGCATGAATTAACAAGCGTTGAGAGAAAAATAAAATTTCTTCTATTTTTGGTCATTTCTTGACTTTTATAATATTGCCAGACCTGTCGATATTGGAGGAAAGTAAACTGAGTTTAAAGTTTAAAGATATGAATCTAAACACAGACAGGTTACTAGAAACCGTATCTGGCATTGTAAAATAATCGATTAGTATGATTCGACTTAAAAATAAAATTTCAATTTTTGATTAATTTTTTTTCTATAGATCCAGACCAGTCGATTTTGCATGAAAACGCCCTGACTTTAAAGGTTTCAAAATTTAGCATTGTAAAATAGAGGATTAATATGATTTGAGGTAAAAGTAATATCTTAATTTTAGGTCTTTTGTCATTTTCGCTAGGTCCCCATCTGTCGATTTTTTATGAAAATGCCTTGAGTTTTAAGGTTTAAAACTATTGCTCTAAACGCTGCCAGATCACTAGGAAGCCCATTACGCATTGTAAAAGATAGATTGATATGATTAGTAATAATATTAAAATCTAGGTCTTTTGGTCATTTTTTACTTTCTTGATAGAAAATACGATTCTTAACATAGCCAGGTGACTAGAAAGCTCATCTGGCATTGTAAAATAGTGAATTAACAATAATTGAAGTAAAAATAAAATTTCGATTTTCGGGTCACTTTTTAACTGTTTGATAGATCCGGATCGATTGATTTTTGATGAAAGGAGCCTGTGTTCGAAAATTTGCTAGTATGGTTCTAAACCCAGCCCGATGACTAGGAAGCTCATTTGGCATTGTAAAATGTTGTATTATTAAGATTTGAGCTAAAAGTAAAATTTCTACTTTGGATAATTTTTAATTTTTGAAAATATGATTCTTAACATAGACTGGTGAGTAAAAAGCTCATCTGGCATTGTGAAAGAATTAATTAACAATACTTGAGGTAAAATAAAATTTGGATTTTTGAGTCATCTTTTTACTTATTTGATACAATAAGTCCCCGCCAATAAAAAACTTCGATTTTAAAATCAGGCTGTCGCGTTTCTTATACGTAAGAAAAGATTTGCAAATCAGGCTGGCTGGTTTCGTATATGTTTACTTTTGTTTTTATGGAAGGATTTTTTTTGAAAAAAGCATATTTTTGAATTCAAGGAACATATCTCTTTGTAACAAAGGATGCCCTCAAGGATAAGTATGGATGAAATGAATAAAAAGTACTGTTTATCTTAACTTTGAACAAATCTAGTCTTTCAGAAACTGTTTAAATTTTGTTAAAAGATTTGTTCTATTTAGCATCATTTTTAGAGAAATTGGAAAAAATGAGGCTGCCTAGTTTCTTATAGAGAAGAAATTATTATCTATGCTGGCAGTCTTCAGATTTTTATATATACGCTTTTCATATTCGGGGACTTGCTGTAGTTGTTCATTATTTCAAAATTTGAAAAAATTGAAAAATTGTCGTTTTCAACAGAATTGTTTCAAAAGAATTTGTAGAGAAATTTTCTTTTTAAAATATCCAGAACAAAATTTATTTTCAAAAATCCAAAAAACCGGGACCAGTTGTTCATTAATTCAAAATTTGAAAAAAAAGCGAGATATAAATTATCCTTTCACTTTTTTTATCTTTTACCAAAGGATTGAAGAAAATATTTTTTTAAAAAAGTCGAAAATTTTTTTTTCAAAAATCAAAAAACAACATTATGACATAAAATCAAAACAAAATTTGATTATCTAGTTATCCAAAAAATTGGAATAAGTTGCTCATATTTTTAAGCATGAAAAAATCGAAAAAAAGTTGCTTCCTCTCCTTTTTTTTGTTTTTCATCGAAAAAATTCAAAAAAAAAATTTTTTCAAGAATATAAAAAATGAAAAGATTAGAAAAATAAATTAATAAAATAATGAAAACTGAAATTATAAAAAGATTAAGAAATTATAAAAAAAGAATTAAAAATATCAAAGGATTAAGAAATTAAAAAATGAAATAAAAATCTTTAAAATTTATTATTATTAATTTATTAAAATATGAAAATGAAGAAAATGAAAGAATGGAAAAATCATAATTTAAAATATTTAAGAAATAGAGAAAATATCAATTATGGGCAAAGTAAAAAAATAATGAAAAATAAAAATACAAAGAAAATGAAGAAAGAAAACCCTTTTATATTGGACAACTTTAGAGACCTAAATAATGGCCGATTAGCATGTGGTAGATGTTGACCTGAAATGGAGTTTACAAGGATATGTCCACCAACACGTCTATTAATGTTATAGGAATTTGTCTACCTGGATGATCATTGATGACACGTTCAGGGTAAAAAGACTTTTCATGAAAAGGGCAGAGATTGGATCGCCCCAAAGTAGGCAACCATAATTGACATATAATGAAGTATACTAGGATTTTTCCATTGAAATATTCAGGGATTTGCCCACCCAGAGGTCTATTGATGTCTCATTAGAAGTAGAAAGATTCTGTCATGAATGGGGCAGAAGTAAGAATACCACATAGTTCATAAATGTGAAAAACTTCAACAAAATTTTCTACTTCAATTTTTCAATATTTTTCTTTTCGTTCACAAAGAACTAAAGTCTAAATTAGTTCTTCATATTTCCAAAATTTGAAAAAAATCGAAAAATTTCTTTTATCTAAAATTTCGAAAGAAAAAAGCCTTTTCAAAAAAAACAGAAAATCGAAAAAGGTACTTCATTTTTAAGAATTTAAACAAAATTGCCAAAGAAAAACGTTTTTCGATAATCTCGAAAAATCGGAAGTAGTTTTTTTTCTTTTCAAAATTTGACAACAATCAAAAAATTCCTTTTATAAATTTTCCATTTTTTTCAAAAAATAAAAAGAACTGAACTAGTTTTTTATACATTTAAAATTTGAAATAAAATAAATAAAAAATGCGTAAAAAAATCGACAAAATCGGAAGAATTTTTTCATTTTTAAAATTTTGAAGAAAATCAAACATATCAGGGCATTATTTCATTTTTAAATTTTGAAAAATCTGAAATATTTTTTTATTTTCAAATTTTTGAAAAAAATTGGAAGCAATTTCATATTTTGAACATTTTAAAAAATGTGAAAAAAAACCAAAAAGTCGAAACTATTTCTTCCTTTTTCACAATTTTAAAAAAACCAAAAAAAACGAAACATTTTGAAGTATTAATTTTTTTTCAAAAATTGAAGAAAATCTAAAAAATTGGAAGTCTGTTTTAAAAAAAATCTGAAACAATAAAAAATTGGAAAGATTTCTTTATTTCTTTGCAAAAATCTAAAAGAGTATTTTTATTTTGTAAATTTTGGAAAAATCGGGAAAAAAATCGAACAAAAATAATTTTCTCCTTTATCATTCTGTTGATTATCAGTTATCAAGTTTTTTTGTCTTTCAAAATTTGAAAAATAATTAAGCTAATCAGCAGCATTTCTTTATTTTGAAAATTTTGAAGAAAATTGGGGGAAAAGTCACAATGATTTTTTTTTCAAAATGTGAAAATATTTATAAAATCGGAAATATTTCTTTGTTTTAAAAATTTTGAAAAAAATCGAGAAAAAAATTTAAAGAATCAGAAGGATTTCTTTGTTTTTCAAAGTTTTAAAAAGAACGGGAAAAACAGTTTTTTCTAGTTTTCTTTTTCATTCAAATAATCTTAACAAGCCGGAAGTATTTTTTCCAAATTTAAAAAAAAATCGGAGAACAAAAAATTATTTTTTGAAGATCTCTCTAGTTCGAAAATTTTTGAAAAAAATTGGAGGAAAAAAACTTTTTCATTCTTTATCAACATCATAAACAAAATCTAGAGTTATTCTTCATCTTCAAGATTGACGTGAACGTCATAAAGATTTTATTGGGATTTGTTCAGTGGAACGTTCATTGACGTCAATTGGGGAGTACAAAGACCTGTCATGAATAGAGTAGAGATGAGAATGTCCCATAGTAAACAGCTTTGAGTGTTACATATGAAGCAGATTTGAAACTTTTGAATGCTGACGTCATATTGAGTCGATGAAAATTTGTCCAAACGGAGGTCTATTGATGAAACGTTGGGGGTACAAAGGCCTGTCATGAATAGGGCAGAAATGAGACTGTTCAGTAGAGGACAACTTTGATATATATTAGCAGATTTGCAAATGGCAAACGGTGATCCCCTATGTAGTATACAAAGATTTGTCCACCTGGACGTGCATTGATGTTACTTTTGGGGTACAAAGACCTGTCATGAATAGGAAAGAGATGGGACTGCCCCATATGGGACAACTGTGAGTGATGTACATAAGGCAGATTTGCATTAGACAGAAGTTGAAATCAAATGGAGTAGTCAAGGATATGTCCACCTTGACGTCCACTGATGTAATGTTAGAGGTACCAAGCCTGAAATAAAGAGAGAAGACACGAGACTGCTCAATAGTGGACAACCATGAGTGTTGCATATGAGGCAGATTCGTATATGGTGAACATTCACTTCTTTTGTTGCAGATGTGAGTTTTTCAATCCAGACGTCAATTGATGTAACGTTGCAGGTACAAAGACCTGAAATAAATAGGGCAGAGATGAAACTGCCAATTGGTAGACAACCATGAGTGACGTTTATGGGGCAGATTTGTTTATTGCAGACAGTGACGTCATATGGTGTAGATGTGGATTTTTGTAGCTGGACGTCCATTGATATCACATAAGGGGTACAAAGACCTGTCATGAACATGAACGTGTAATGACATTTTCAATGCAACCTATTGAAAATTTTGAAAATGGAAGCTTGCTTGTACCCTTTGCACTAGGATCTTTCTAGAATTATCATATAAAAGCGCTATTTTTGAATTTTTTACATTTGAATTTCCTTGTGCCACTCAGACAATTTGGGAATGGCATAAAATGTAAAGTCACATTGATTGATTTTTATTTTTCAATTTTTGAACAAAAGTTTTGAAATTTTGAAAAAAATACTTTCTGTTGTCTTCCAACAAATTGAAAAAATTGGGAATAGTTTTTTATCTTTATAGAATAATTTTGAAAAAAAATTGTTTCCAATATATCAGTTTTCTAAAATAAGTAAAAAACCATTAAGTGTTTTAATTTTTTCTATTTTTAAAAAAGAGAAAAGAAAATCTTTTCTTATTTTCTTCAAAAAAATTTCAAAACCCGGAAGTAGCTTTTCACTTTCAAAAATTTGAAGACCAATTAAAAACAAATTTTTTCTTTCACTTTTTTCCAATAAATTGAGAAAACTTAGTTCATTTTCATTTTTGAAAAATCAAAAAAAAGTAAAAGTAACGATTTTCAATGTTTTCTAAAAATTTTGAAAAAATATCAGTAATTTTTGTTTTTCAAAATTTTAAATATAAATAAGAAAACATTTCTTCATTTTTTCAGTTTTATTTCAAAAAATTGAAAAAATTGAAAAGTATTTTTTCTTTTACAAGTTTAAATGACAATTGTAAGACATAATAATACTTTCTTTTCAGGTTTTTCCTAGAAATTGAAGGAACTGGAATTAATTTGTTGTTTTTCAGATGTTGATGAAAATTAAAAAACAAGCATTTTTCCTTTTTATAGTTTTTTTAATAACCTGAAAAAACCTGAATTTGTTTTTCATCTTTTAAACTTGGAAAAATGAAACCGTAATTTTTTTTTTTTTCAGCCTTCTTAGTAAAAAGCTAAGACAAATCTTTTTCCTCATATTTTCAGTTTTTTACAAAAAACTTGAAAAAGCAGAAGTAATTTTTTAATATTAAAATTTTTGAATAAAATCGAAAAAACGTATTCTTAAAGTTAATTCCAAAAAAATGAAACTGAAGATGTTTTTCATTTTTCAAATGTTTGAAGAAAATACGAGAAAAAATTTTTCTCCTTTCTTCTTAAAGAAATTGAAAAACTGGAAGTAATTTTTCATTTTGAAAATTGTGAACAATAATTGAAAAAAAAATTTCTTTTTTGAAGAACGGAAAGTAACTTTTCATTTTTCAAATTTTGGAAGTTAAGAAGTAGTTTTCCATGTTTTCATTTTCTTCAAGAAAAGAAATTCACGTCCAACTATCCAAATTTTACTATTCGATTATTCGGATAGAATATTAGCGATTATTCGGTTATTCGGCGAATATGGGCGTAACCTCATTTGGGTGTGGTCAATAAAAATTTTGTGTGGCAGGGTGTGGTCAATAGATTACAACGAGTAATAAAAATTTTCTATCAGGATTTAAAACTCGCAACATTATAAATTTAGCACACTGTGGAAGTTCAAGCTGTCTTTAAATTTTTATTTAAAAAAATTAAGGCGTTCACATTTTCTGATAGCAGACTGCATCTCTTTGTATTAACAATGTTCCCTGCTGCAGAAAACACTCTTTCCGAGGGTACAGAAGTTGCGAGAGCACAGAGAAATCTTTTCGCCACTACTGCAACCTTTGGATACCTCTGGGCATTCTGCTTTCACCATGTTAATGGGTTGCTGTTGGGGTGTATAGCAGGTTCCTCAAGGAAATAGCTGTACTCATCTCGTGGTGACTGCTGGTCATCATAGTAATCCGTACCAAGTAAAAGTACCATGGCAGATTTCTTTGCAGCAGGCTCTTCCCCCACAACAGGTTCTTTGTCGGTTGTGACAAGATTGACCAGAAACCTTACATGCTCTTGAACCGAAAATTGCATTTCAGAAGACAGGAATTTTAGGTTCTTGTGTCTTGGGTCCAAGGCAGATGAAACCGCAGCGACAGAATCACCCTTCAAGTCCATGAAAAATCTTTCCTTCAAAGCCTGTGAAACTTTACTTTTGAATTCTTGCAGCAGCCTTGAATCCTGCATTTTCACAACTTAAAAATTTTTCATCAATCCGGTGACGACAGGTATAATGCACGATACTGATGTATTTTGCTCCGAAGACATTGCAGTTGTTGCTATTTGTAACGCATGAAGGACAGGTAACAGAGTGGTAATTTTGTTCTACTGAACTGCACTTAGAGACAACTCTTCCTCCTTTGTTGGCGTAACAATATTGCGATCGGACAGAACTGCTTGCACGCACTGCTTTTGGCTTTCCAAACGCTGAAACATTTCGTAGACACTGTTCCACCTTGTCTTGCAGCTTTGGATCAGGCGATGTTGCTCTACTTTCAATTTAATTTGGGCTGCTTCAAGTGCCGTTGTTGCTGACGCAGATTTCTTAAAATAATTGACAATTTTGGAAGCAGCTTTGATGAGTAAATCCACTTCTTCGATTGCAAATCCCACCTTTACAGCTAATTGCAATCTATGGTCAAAAAATGGCAAATCTCCCCAGTCTTCGCAAAGTCTCCCTGCAGCTACCTGATTTGCAGCATTATCTCTCACACAGACGCGAATTCCTTCCAAACTACACTCCATCTTCACCATCTCAAGACGTATTGCCAAGTTCTCTGCCGAATGTCGCTCTTCCATCTCACTAGTGTCCAAAACAAATGCCTTCATTTCCCAGTTTTTTTTCAATAAAATGGGCGGTCACAGTGACGTATGACTCGGTTGCAAGCGAGGTCCAAGCATCAGTTGTTATAGAAACGTCAGCGATGTTTTCCAAAGTTTTTTCTACATTTCCCCTGACTTCGTTGTACATCTTATTAATGCGCCTAATTATTGTTTGGTGAGATGGGACTTTATACTCTGGCTCAATAAAACCCCATAAATTAACGAAAGTCTTTACCCTCAACCATGTAAGTTGGCATCATATCTAAGGCAACCATCTTTGCTATCAACATCGTGATTTGTTCTGCCCTACCAGAGTTACACCTTCGCTGCCCAACCACGTAGTTTGTCATTTTTTGCTGATTTGATGGTACCAGTTGGCTACTTTGGACAACTGGGGCTGACGCGAATTCGCGGGAAGGAGGCCGAACCGAAGTTGGAATCTGGACTTGTTGTTGTTGTGGCTGACACACTGTTGGGTGTTTGCTGCGGACATGTGACAACATGGAACTTGTTCCACAACGATAACTAAGACGTTCTCCTCACAACTTACATTGAACTTGTTTCTCGTCTATTTTCGCAAAATATTCCCAAACCAAACTTGATCTTTTCATCTTTCTTTTAGTCGCTCATTGAACTCAAAATGTGTTGAATACGATTCTCACCGTTACTCAGAAAAGTGCTTTCAATGCTAGAGATGACCTCCTATTTACACGATCTTACTGAGGTAATTATGGCATCGTTACGTCATACGTTGCTGACACCAGCCCCCTCAAAGCATACTACGAAGCAGTTGCCATGGAAGGAGATTAACTAAATCACAGTAAACAGCATCCCCAGCCTATTTTAAGTGATTTATATATAAAGTTCAAGATGAACCTAGTTACGTCATGTCTCAGCACCATCACCCAGAGAAGCTGCTCATGTCTTTTATTGAAGACTTAAAATTCTTAAATTTGGAACCGACAAAAATTTACAAAAGTGCAAAAGACTAACTCATGCAACTTCAGATGTTATTCAGAGTCCAAAACTATTATCGTAATATTTTCCATTTTAATAGGAGAGTTCCTTCTGCGTATCCTTACTTTGCGAAATCCCCCGTCCCCATATCTTATGGTCAGGATTGCTGCAATGCCATATCTCAGTTTTTTTATTGAAACCTTCAATAAACCTGAAATAAACCGTCTCAGGTTTACCAACGTTATGCAGACCCCCTACCCATCAAGCTTGCGTATGACTGCAGTTTTCCATGCATGTTTGTCTTGGATCTGTCGTCGCTATTCGACAAGTCATTGCTATTCGACCAGCCATTGCTATTCGATCAGTCATCGTTATTCGACAAGTCATTGCTATTCGACCAGTCATTGCTATTCGACCAATCATTGTTATTCAATCAGTCATCGCTATTCGACCCGTCATTGCTATTCGATCAGTCATCGCTATTCGACTAATCGTTGCTATTCGAATAGCTCGAATAATCGAATTTTTCAATTTTGTTGTGTTTACCAGCAAATTACAAATGCCAGCAGTAGTTTTGCATTCTTTTGAGGCTGAAAAGAATCATAGAGAAAATTTTCAAAAAAGCTTTTTTTCAAAAAAAAGGGAAAACTCAAAGTAGTTTTTTGAAAGTAGTAGAATTTTGAAAGAAAATTAAATATTTTTGTTCAGTTCTCGTTAAAAAAATTGAAAAGACGGGAAGTAATTTTTAATTTTGGAGTTCTGAAAAAAATTTATAAAACTTTTTAAAAACAGGTTTTTGTTTTCCATTCTTAAATTTTGAAAGAAATCCCAAAAAAATTTTTTTTTGTTTGGAAAGTTTTTGTAGATAACTCGTTGAAAACAACGAAGGCATCATTATCTTCTGCAAATTTTTATACGGAAGTGTCCGTCAATCAAACATGAGTTAGCTTACAGTATTCTTGACGTTATTTTTTAACACCCCCACTTGACGAATGTTTATTGCTTCCAAAGATAAATGTTTGTAGTTTCTCAAACCTTATCCTTGGTGAGGTTTAGTTAGAATGTCTGCAATTATAGCTGTTGGACAATACTAAAGCTCTATGTCCTCTTTCTCTGTTGCTTCTCTTACATAGTGATACTTGATATCATTGTGCTTTGTTCAAGAACGACTTTTGGATTTTTCGATAGAGATAAAGCACCTTTATTGTCCTTGTAGTAGGAATATTTCGCTTGAATTCTATACTATCGAGAAGAATACAAATCCATAAATAGTTCTCTTAACTCCTTTGAAATGCTCTTGTCCTGGATTTGAAGAGAATTGACTTAATACTCCCACTGTGATATATCAGGGCCTGTAGCAATTGCTGCATATATGATCGATCCAATTGCAGCTTGATAATCCCTCGCATTTGCTGATTTTTCTCCATCCTTTAGTTCTTCAACTTCTTTCCAACTTCAATTGGTGTTGAAACTGGTTTGCACTCGAACATGTCGAATCTTTTCAGCAAATTTTTAAGATATGTTCCTTGATTAATGGTGAGAGTCTTTAAATCCTTAAATCTGTTTCTTCTGATTGACATGCTTAAACAGTGATCAATTTCTTCTTTTCTTTTTCCAACATGTCATAATTTTTTGTTGCTAACACAATATTATTAACGTATAATGCAAACAATATCATATGCTGATTTTTTCTATTTTTATTCTCAGCCTTATAGTAGATACATGGATCGGCATTGCTTTGAACGTATCCAGAATCTTTCAGATTCTTATTCATAGTGGTATTCCAGCATCTTGTGGATTGTTTCAAGCCATGAAGACTTCTTCAGAGTCTGCAATCTATATCTGGATAGTTTTATCAACATAGCCTCCTAGCTGTTCCATGTAGATCTCATGCTCTATATCTCCATTGAGAAGTGCAGTTTTCACGTCCATTTGGTGGACTTCAAGATTCAGTTGATTTGCAATTGCAAGCATAGATTTAATAGCATTATGTCTGGCTACAAGAGCAAAAGTATCATCATAGTTTTTCCCAGCTTCTTGAGATAACCCTAAGCTACCAATCTAGCTTTGTATCGATCAACTGTTTCATCTGCTTTACGTTTCATTTTGAAGACCCATTTGCATGTCACAACATTCTTTCCTTCTGGAAATTTATCTAAATACCAAGTTTTGTTTTTCAGCAATGATTGATACTCGTCGTCAGTAGCAGCTTTTTACAATTTCGAATTCCTTCTGTTAAATTCTTCAGTGATGTTTTTGGATTCTTCTTCGTATGTAGCTGCAACTGAAGCAAAATCCTACCAGTCACCAGTTATCACTCCACAACGATCAGGAGCAACTCTTTGGTGCTGTGATCTCCGTGGAACCAATTCTGCTTCATTTCCCCTCTCAGCATTCGCTCTATCATCATGTGTTTCCTCGTTGCTGATTTCTGCATTACTACCATCAAGGTACACATCATCATCAGTGATTATAGGTTGCTCAGTATGCAAATCTTTATCTTTGATTCTTTTTTTTATCTCTTAACTTGCCATTCTTACTGAAAGTCCTTTCAAAGAACTTGACATCACTACACCGAATGAAGCTCTTTGTATTAAGTTCATAAAGTTTATAACATTTAATTCCATCTGGGTACACAACGAATACAGCTTGTTTGGATTTCGCATCAAACTTGTGATGGTTTTTGTCTGCATCATGCACATAAGATATGCAGCCAAATACTTTAAGGTTTCACACATTCGGCTTTGCATTGTACCAGAATTCGAAAGATGTCTTCCTATTGACAGCAACTGTTTGTCAAGGACTGAGGTTTCTCAGGAACACTGCTGTGCTGACTGCTTCCGCCCAAAACGATGTTGCATTATTAATCCTGGTTTCCATATAGTCGCTGAAGTCGCTGGATTCGCCAGGATCGCTCAAAAACGGGTTCAGCGACCCCAGCGACTTTATGGAAACAAGCTAATTTATTTTGATGGCGACCCTCAACAACCCTGGCGACCCAGTCGCTGGGATCGCTGAAGTTCTATCACACAAAGAAATATTTTAATGGAAACATGACAGCGACAATCAGCAACTGTTAGAAAGCACAGCGCATGCTCTCGCGCAATTCTAATTGCTAGGCCCAGATTTCTGGACTGCGTTTATCTGGAATCAAGCGACCCTCAGCAACCAAATGGAAACAGACTGTTGCTGGAGTCGCTGGGGTCGCTGAACTCATTTTTGAGCGATCCTGGCGACTCTAGCGACTTCAGCGACTATATGGAAACCAGGCTTTAGGATGATGCAACATAGCATGAGCTGTTTCAACAATAGTTCTATTCATACGCTGTGCAGCTTCCCTTTTCCTTCAGGTATTTTGCAAAATCTTTGGAGCAAAATTCACCACCATTATCTGTACGTAATTTCTTGACTTTCTTTCCAGTCTGGTTGGTTGTGAAATTAAAAAACTCTTTGAACTTCTCAAGGACTTCACTTTTGTGCTGTATGCAATGAACATGAGTGTATCTAGATGCATCATCTAGAGATGTCACAAAATATCCTGACTTTCCAAGTGATTCTACATAAATAGAACCACATACATTACTGTGTATTGTTGCAAGTGCTCGAGTACTTCAGGTGCTCAATTTAATGATGCTTTTGGAAATGGAATACGATATTTTTTTTCCATGACGCAACCTTCACATAACTGCTCATTAACATCAACAGATATGCTGCAATCCATTCCATCAACTAATTTATCCGTCACCAACTTCTTCATATTGTCAGCATCTAAATGACCAAAGTGACAATGCCAAATTGACTGACTTTTATCTTTATCGACTTTAGAGCTAAGATGGTGTGTACTGGTTCAGAGCTCAATTTGTACAGCTTTCCATGCCTATGTCCAAGTAAATGACTTATTATCAATTACAACTTTTTTCAGAACTGTCCTTTAAACTGAACTTCAGCTTCTCTTTCGGTCATTGATGTCAATGATAACAATTCATTTTGTATCTTTGGTACATACAGAACATCCTTCACAACCACATTTACCCTTTCTGTGCCATCTAAGATTTACTTTCCCACATGCCAGCAAAATGTTGTTATCAGCCAGTTTTACTTCCAGTGGATATTAAAGACATTAGAATTAAAGTCCCTTCTTTTCAGGTGTCATATGCTGTGAAGTACCAGAGTCAATCCACCCTTTACTACACTGGCAAATATTGCGGTCTACAGCAAATGCAATCTTTTGTTTTCCATCTTTCGCATCATCAATAGTTTCAATTCTATTTGCAGCTTCTCGGTTTCAAGGCTTTCTTTTGTCAGCTTTTCTTTGAAACAATCTTTAGCAAAATGTCTCTTCTGCAAAATGTTTCAACAATGGCACTTGAATCTCCTTTTGTCGAAGGGTTTCTTTTAATCTATTGTTTTACAGCTAATTGGAGCATCTTGATTAAAATTGCTTCTACTAGCAACGAAATTTCCTGTATGGATCTTTTAATATTCATGAAGCAGCGTATCACGTACCTAATCCCACGTCAATTTCTCCTCCTCGATGATTTCTAATGCTGTTATAAAGAAATTATATTCGTCAGGCAGACAACTAATGGGAATTATTACTAAATCCTTCTCCTTTACAGCATCTCCAACTGCTTCTAAATGGTCAGCAAGTGCCTTTACGTAGGTTATATACTCTATCATTTTTGTTTCCGTCTCCATTCGAGCAGCATAAGGCTTCTTTCCATAAAGTATCTTTGCCAAATACAATTCTTCAGTTGAGAACAACGAAACATGATACAGCCAGAAAAGCGACAAAAAACATTTTAAGCTGAAACAGTGAGAGCGCAGCATGGAATTATGCAAATTTTTATACATACATACATAACAATTGTTTAATCATGATTTCCTAACCATTGTCAGTTATTTCTCAAAAATAAGAAAAGCTGGAGATATATTTTCTTTTTTTGAATTCCCAAGAAAAATAAAAACGATTTTTTTCATTTTTCAGTTGTTTCATCAAAAATATTTCTTAAAAGTATGTACTTTCATTTTCAAAATTTTAAAACAATATTTTAAGAAAAAAATTTCTTCTTTTTTTCATTTTTACCAAGAAATTAAGAAAACCGAAAGTAATTTTTCATTCTTGAAATTTGAAAAAAGATCTTGAAAAATTTATTTGGGTCCATTCAAGAAAAAAACAGGAAGTAATTTATCATTTTTGCAAATTTTGCAAAAAAAAATCAAAAAAAAATGTTTTCATTTTAAGTTTTTTTCCAAAAAATTGGAAAAACCAGAAGTAAATAGTCATTTCTCAAATTTTTAAGAAATGTCTTTAATTTCTTTCAATTTTTTCCAAGAAATTGGAGATACTGGCAGTAGTTTCTCATTTCGCAAATTTTGAAAAAAATCAAAAAAGTAGCTTTATTAATTTCCAATAAAAAAAATGAAAAACCCGGAATTACTATTTCATTTTTAAAAATTTCGTTTCATATTTTTCCGTGTTTTGCGAGAAATTAAAAAACTCGGAGGTAATTTTTCATTTTTCAAATTTTGAGAACATATCGAAAGATAATCTTTTTCCACTTCTTCAGTTTTTCCAAAAGATGAAAAGCCGCTGTAGTTTTTCAATTTGCCTAGTTTAAAAATATGCAAAAAGAATTTTTTAAAAAAAAAACAATGAAATTATGAAAATAATCATAAAAAATTTTTTCAGTTCTTTTCAGATAAATTGAAAAACTGGAAATAATTTTTCATTTTTCTAAATTGATAGTAATTCGGTATTCGGATTCGATTCGAATTCCAGAAGCAAATTTTTAATTTTTAATTTCTAAATTTTGCAAAATAAACAATTTCT
This sequence comes from Nemopilema nomurai, assembly GCA_003864495.1. Taxonomy (NCBI): domain Eukaryota; kingdom Metazoa; phylum Cnidaria; class Scyphozoa; order Rhizostomeae; family Rhizostomatidae; genus Nemopilema; species Nemopilema nomurai. The sequence goes on from ML133451.1 coordinate 323,189, forward strand.
AAAATTTTTTGTGTTTGTTAAACTAATTGAAAAATCTGGAAGTAGTAGTAACTGGAAGTAATTTTTAATTTTTCACAATTTGAAAATTCCAAAAATAATTTTCAATTTTTTAAAAAAATATATAAAAATACGGAAGAAACTTTCTATTTTCGATATCTGGAGAATGGATTTAAAAATTTTTTTTGTATCTTTTTCTTAGAGTTTAAAGAATTCGGAAGTAGTTGATCATTTTTTAAATCTAGAAAAAAGGAAGAAGAAATTTTTTCTCATTTTATTCAAAAAATTTGAATATACTTAAAATAATTTTTTATTTCTCGAATTCGAAAAATGAAATGAAACTTTTAATTAAGGTTATAAAACGGAAAGTAATTTTTCATTTTTGAACTCTGATAAAAATCAAACAAGTTTTTCAGTTTTTCTTAAAAAGATGAAAACCTGGAAGTGATTTTTCATATTTCAAATTTTGAGGTCAAATTTCCTTACAGCTGCAGAGGAATTTCTCTGAATGAATATGCTTGCAAAGTCGATTCCATGCTAGTTCCTCTATGCCACTCATTTGCACTCAAGCATAGGCATCAATACTATTTGCAAGTGCAATGCCGACTAGCAATGTCTGGGGCAAAGTATGCGCATTTTGTAGTATGGAAACCAAAGGAAAAACATACTGAGACAATCTATCCCAACAAATCTTTCTTTGATGTTAATGTTAGAAAATAAGAAAAATTCTCAAAGCTTTGTGTCCTACCAAAACTACTTGGAAAATACTATACAAAAGAATGGGAGGGTAACATTTTTCTGTCGTACCTATTACTGTGAATTTTTATAAAAATTTAATTAACCATTAGACATTGGGTAATAAAAGCTAAAATTTCACATAAAAGGACATACATGATTTGGTGTGCAAACAAAAAAGTTTTCTACATAGAAATAGTAATAGAACAACCAAGAGAATATTCGTATTTAATGTACAAAAACATGTGGCAACATTTCATTTACAAAAAACCATTTGGAAAACGATGTTTGCTAAGTTTGTTTTAATAGGTTTTATTACATTCTGCCAGACTATCAGATTCAGAAAACAGATGGAAAACTATTTATAAAAACTATTTCTGTCTCGTGTAACGAGTGACGTGATAATAAGTCCTTTTGGTGTTCCAAATGTTTTTTTTCTTGGTCATGTCTCTGCTGGGGGTGTTATACTGACCCCAAAAAAATTGAAGCCGTATCTAAACTTCCTAGCCCCCAGAATGTGGTGCAGGTTCGCTCAATTCTGGGACTTCTTAGGTATTACCCTCGCTTTGTTCCAACGTTTGCAACAATATCTGCACCACTTGTGGCATTAACTAAGAAAAGAGCTAAGTCTTTAGGGACTCAAAACCAACAGGATGCCTTCACTTTATCACAATATCACAATATGTAATGTTCCTATCTTAGCTTGTTCCCAGCTTAACCAACCATTTTTACTCCACACTGATGCCCCTGACATTGGTGTTGGAGCTGTGCTAACTCAGCATGATAACTCAGGTATTGAACATGTTCTTTCTTACGCCAGTAGATCATTACCAGACCGTGAGAAGGAAGCATTAGCAATTGTATTTGCTACTGATCATTTTCGCCCTTATTTACTAGGCAACAAATTTACTGTCGTTATAGATCATAGTGCTGTTCGTTGGCTGCATTCTCTTGAGCCAAAAGACCGTACTGCCAGATGGATTATGGAATTACAGGAGTATTCTTTTGAGGTACGCCATAGACCAGGCTCTGAAAATGAAAATGCTGATGCACTTTCACGTTTGGTCTCAGCTAGTCCTAATCAGAGTGTTACCATGTCAACAAAACCTTTCAAAACTGTGCCACAACTGTGCGTACAAAACATTGCTTTTTCTGGCCCATGATAAAAACTCAAATTTCTGATTCTGTCAAATCTTGCCAAATTTGTGCCAGTAACAAATTAGGTTCATCCAGCACCACTAATCCCCCCTAAAACATGTCACACACAATTTGCATTTTGTTTTTTGGGCAATGAACTATATGGGTCATCTGCCTCAAACCAGCCAGGGTAACAAACAAAATATCCAAAAAAATTGTCAGCCTTTTTAAAGAAAATTAAATAACAGAAAGTAAATTCTTATTTTTGAATTCTGAAAAAAACTCAAAAAAGTTTTTTTAAAAAAATGAAAAAAATTCCGTATTTTCAAAACAAATATAAAAAGCGGAAGTAATTATTCATTTAACAAATTTTTGAAAAAAAACCGAAAAATCTTCATTTTTTAAATTATTTATAATTTTGATAAAAAATCGAAAAGGAAATTTTATTCAGTTTCTTTCAACAAATATTGCAAAAACCAGCAACAATTTCTTATTTTTAAAACTAAAGTAAAAAATCCATACAAAATTTTAAACATTATTTTCAGTTTTTTCAAGAAATTGAAAAACCAGAACTAATTTTTTCACTTTCAAATTTTTGAATAAAAAAAAGATAGCTTCTATAAATTTTATAAAGTATGATTTTGAAAAACATCTAAAGATAAGTTTGGTTATTACTCTCAGTTTTTTCAAAGAAATTGGAAAAACCAGAAGCATTTTTCATTTTATAACTTTTCAATTAAAATTAGAAAAAATTTTTAATTTTTAAAAATAAAAATAGCCTCCCCTCGATTTGTTGATTTTCGACTTCAGAGGTTGCCTTTGGCATTTTAGTGGGTTAGCACAAAATTTATATTTTTGTTCATAATTTAATCAAATGTTCATAAAGAAATTCCGACTAAAATAACTATACGAGGTCTTTTAATAATGTCTTTTTCAGTATGTACAGCATGATTTTCGAAAGATTTTGTTTTTCTGACAGTTTTGTTATCAATACCTGTTCATAGCTCTTGTTCTCTGTATAGGCAAAGAAATTCGCTTAGACAACTAAACCAATTTCTTGCTTATTTTCCCAGTAAAAAAAAAAAGAAATTTCAAAAATTGTCTTTTTATGTGGCATGTTTCAGGTAATTTTATACGCTCCCCCCCCCCCCCCCCTCCCTCGAATAATCCACCTCCCCTTCCGAATTAGCCCCTATCCAACAATATCAAAAATAAATACGCCCCCAGTTGGCTTATTCGAGAATTTGCGGTATTGGTTTGGTATACTTGAAGTACTCTGACACTTCTTAGATTATGCAAATAACTTAAGAAGAGCCCAAAAGAAAAGACGAGCTCTTTCTCTCTACAAAGAATGGGATCATCCTCCTTGAAACAGAGACAGACTCTAAAACACCTAGGTTAAGGGACAATCTAGCTTGGCCCAATTATTCGGAGTATGTTGTCACTGTATGTTATGGATTTTCTCAAATGTCTTGCCCTATAGCCGAATCACAATAAATTTGGGCATTGCGTCTTTCACAATTCGACATAGCAGCTCTCTTTCTTTATACGTTTTGGTCCTTATGCTCGTGCTGTTTTATCTCTACTCCAATCTTTGTGTAGTGCGTCCTACATGCCGAGCTTCACATCAACAAAACATTCGTGTGCAACTAAATTTCTTTATGGCCAAGAACGCAATCCTTTTGGGTAGGAAAATCATGGTCTTAGCATCAAAGACCACACGAGGATTCACCGCTGAATAGCAAAATTTCATGGATTTTCTTATCTGATTATCAAATTTTATAGAAGCATCACCAATCCACGGCAATTTTGGGGAAACAGGCCACTTTGCAGGTTCAGAATTCTTGTCAGAAATAAAACTGGCAATGCTTTGTTTGAAACACGTTGAAATGACATCATCAGGTAGGCCATTTCCAATTAAGGTATGTTTCATGGTATCAAGTTCAGAAGTAATTATAGTTTTAGAGCAAATCATCAGTGCCCTGTGAACTAACGTTTAAATGAGACCAATTTTCCTCTTTTTAGGGCTAAAGGTATTACAGCGAATTATATTGACCAGTAAATGTTGGTTTTCTATGGACACTGGTGGGAAAGAAATTGTCCTCCTTTTAAGGAGTTGCTTTCCTCCTTCTCTACAGGAAACCTCAAGGATGGATGTTAGGAGTTTTCTGTAGAAACAGTCACAATAAAGTTCCGAATCAAGAATGACGTACGTGTCGTGAACATAGCAAACAATAGGCCACGGGCTAATTGGTTTGTTGAACAAGCTTGTTTTTATAAATATGATTATTAGCAACGCTATGACATGCCTTTTAGTTAAAAGGGGTACTTCGATAATGTATCAAAAGAATGAAGGGGGCAAGTAGCATCTTGATGCTGGAAAAAGAATAGCAGCGACTTATAAGGCCCTTCTCATTAGGTCCGTCTAGCATGAGATCCCAAAATGTTTCGCCCACCATGAATTCAGCATATCAAAGCTGGCGGACGTTATTGCTAACTTCATAATCAGTAAAACTACTTTGCAAAGGCTGCTAGTTATCCCATTATTAGACTTGCTAATAGGAAGAAGTAGTAAGACATAACTTTTCCATTCTTGAATTCCATTCTATATATAGAGAGAAATAGTTCGCCTAAACTGTCCTAAAAGAAACCCCCATGTTGAAACAATAATGCTCTTATTCTTTAATGAAATGAGAAATGCCTGCCCACCATTATCGCCATTATCATCGTCATCATCACTATGATAATAGTATAAAGAATATCTTCCCAAAATTTTGAGACAACTCATTAAAGTTTTGAACATATGCTGCTTACGTCCCAATTGCGGAATACGCGCTCGCTTTTCCTATACATTCCAACGTGAATCTGAATATACGTTCCCACGTTTCTTCTGAATTTTTTGCTCATTTGAATTATTTAATCACGCTTTCTCACAAAACAGCAGCACGAAGTTCTTAAGTCCCTGGGGAAGTTTCGGAAGGCTGTTGTTATTTGCTAACGTGCACCGAATATTCTACTGCCCTATACGTGGCAGCAAAAACGAATGCTTCCGTAGTCAAAGAGGTTGCAGTAAGCACGCTTCAAATTCGCATCCATGGTTCCGTTATTTTGACGAATACCACATGACACGCATGACAGGAAGATTGACAAATAAAGGATAGGTGTTCGAATATCATTCCCGATGACGTCATCTTAGTGAGACCTTTGCCAAATGGATGTGCACATCAAGTTTACTCAGTACTCATAGGATGTTACGCTCGAAGGGGTAGAGGGGGCTAAAATTAATTATTACTTAGCTTCAATGGCATTCTTGTAAGGATGAAAGATCTATTGGATTTGTTGCGAGTGATGGTTACATCACTACTTTTATGGAAACAGTGGAGTGTTTAAAAAAGCGTCAGCTTCCATCTTAACAAACTTTAGTGTTGTAGGGGTATTTCTAAAGTGTTCAAGAGGAGTATTGCCTGTTTGATGAGTGTGCAGTGGACTGAAGAGCTGGATGTTGACACTTTAGAGAGAAAAGGACACTGTTAGAGAACTATCCGGCTCTAAAACATAATTCAAAATATTTTAATCTGAAAGTTCTAAAGCTTAAAGGTTCTACGGTTTAAAGTTTCTAAATCAGAACTATCAATGTTAGTTATCTCCATCGCCATCCTCTCTTGTCACGATCTTCTATTCAAGACTTCTATTCAATCAAAAGCCAAAGACTTGTCATTATAACGTGTTACACAATCGTTCGAGTCCGTGGGCGTAGTCGGACATACTGATTTGTCCCTTGGATCAGTCCAGCTGATTTATCGCTCTTCTTCAGGAACTAATGGTTTGCGTTCTTCTTCTCCAGTTGGCATCAATAGCTGCAGCTTTATTTGCGAATGTCTCTTACCTACTTATTTTCATTGGCATTTATCAGAACGTTTGCCTCTAATAATGCCAACTTTTGATCTAGCCGGTCCATCGGGATTCTTCTGTTTCCATTCACAACATCCACCGCTGCTCCTCGGATCACTCAGTTGGCTTCTCTGATTAGCTTTCTAACGTGTCCCAACTTCCATCTTCCTCTTGGCAGCTTGCTCTCGTCGACTACGATTACAACGTCTCCTTCTTTTGCAATCTGATCTGATTTACAATCATGTACTCGGTGATATTCTCTCAAATTGATCACATACTCTGTTTTCCATCGTTGCCAAAAATGTCTCCATTTGCCAGCTAAGTATCGGTGTCTCTTTTGCAATCTTCGTCACCTTTGACATCATCAGGAATCATATCAAAACGATGGCCATACAGCAAATGACCCATTCTTCGGCTTCGTCGTAGTCATAAGTCAAAGTTCGATTGCTCAATGTTCCTTCGATTTCAATCAAGGTGGTATTTAACGCACTTATTGATAGTTCAGAGTTTTGCAAAACCTTTTTAAGAGCTCTTTTAACACTGTCATACGCTCATAAAATCCTCTCCACCAGGGAGTCCTCGAAAAACTAAACCTCCAATCAACGTTGTAATCTTCAAAATACTTTAAACCTTCATCACTAGATAACAATCTGTTCAAAACAACCGTGCTACCTCAAACGTCTTCGCATCGTCTGTAACCACTGTACTTGGCATTCCCCGCCGACCTACAAATCTTCAAAAATAATGCATAAAGTCCGACAAACTCTCAACCATCTCTAAGTATAGTGCACGACTAACAGCACAGTTAAACAAGCAAATATAATTCTCTACCGCCTGTTTATCCCTTCTCACAAATGATGGACCAGCAAAGTCGATTCCAACCTTCTGAAAGGGTGTTGCTTTTGATACACGAAACTTTGGAAGAGCAGAAGAAGCGGGCGCCTTGAATGGTCTTTTTGATGCCTCTGGTAGGTTATAGAATGTCTCTTGATTCTCTTTGTCTGTTTTCATGCCTATGGAACCCAACACTTGCTCCTCAATTCAGCCAACGTTGCTCTCGTCTTCCAATATATTGCTATTTCATATGCTCTCTTTAGGTATAACTCTGTTAGCATGTGACACTTTGGTAACAGAATTGGTCTCTTGGAAGCTTCTGGTAAATCCGAAAACTTAGCCCTTTAGTACAGCGTATGATACCCCTCTCTTCTTGCATCCTAGCTCTTGCTTCATTTTATCAACTCTATCGCTGCATCTTTCAGGACCTTCAAAGTCAATTTTTCCTTCCAAAAACATTTTTTCTGCTCTTGCCAACTTTCTTTTGTCTCTTGTATTATATTAGTATGAGGCCACATTTCTCTCTATTTTATCCATGCAGGTCCTTCCCACCACAACTGAGTCTCTTTAGACGCTGTTGCTTTCATCCCTCTGGATCCTTTATCTGCAGAGTTTTGTGTTCCCAGGAACTCAATAACTGAACATTTGTTTTCTTCAGGACAACCATTGCCTCCATTTGCCCTTAAATTTCTCAGGTAACTCTTCATCCCATCAAAACTTTTCCTTGCAAACCTCTTGAAATATGATCTTTGCTTTTGCTTTAACTGGACTTAAAAAGCCAGATGGATCAAAAATGCTGGTAATGACCTTAAAACTCTGTCTTCTAGTCACGATGTCATTGTTCTGCTACTTTGAAGTCACTTCTTTCAGATCCAATATGAATGTGTCTTTGGATCTATTCCAGCTTATTCCCATTACTTCCTCCCCTTTTCCCAACGCTTTGTCAACTGTTGACTTTACAGGTGTAGCTACTGCAGTCTTTGGAATTCCTTGCGTAACATGTTCTTTTTCTTTTTTACCTCCTTTTTGTTGCTTTTTCATTTCCTTAGAATGAACCCTCCAACGTCCATTCTTTGCTTTGTTTTCTCATACAGCACATAAACCTCCTCTTTGCTACGACATCCAGTCACTAGGTCGTCAACGTAGAAGCTTTCTTCAATTTTTGAGAGAATGCTGGGTCTTGTTCCGCAAATTTGGTTATATGATGCTGCAATACACCAGACAAAATAAAATGACTAGGTCAAGCACCAAAGATGACTCTACATGATTTAGAAACATCACAGGCTTCTTGATGCTATCTAGGCCTTCGATCCACCAAAACCTAAGAGCACATCTATCTTCTTCATGAACCTCAATGCTTAAGAATTCCTTTCTGATATCCCCTGTCAATGCAACTTTATAAACCCAAAAAACTAGTTTCTCCCCCCTTTCTTACCACAGAATAATGAGGTAGGAAGTGGATTTTCTTTCCCTCTTTGATATTTGAATCACCTCTTAATCTTTCGAAAATACCTTTCGATCTATTTCTTGTTCCTTGAAAGTGTCATAATAATATTTCAAAATTTCTGGATCCTTCAAAACTTCTTGAGAAGAGGTTTTAACCGTTTCATTGTGTTCATATTTGTCAGGATTTGGTACGCCTTCTTCCAAGGCAGTTAAATACTGTATCTTCATTGAATCTGAAAATGTTAAGTTATCTTCCGTAGACTGGATCTTTTTCTTTTATTCCTGTGCCATCCAAGTCCCACGACTTATGCAAACCTTAGCATGTACTTCGCTACCCTTTAAAGGCCAAGACAATACATAGCCAAATTTTGTCTCAATCGCAATTGATCCGTCACACTTACCTCGAACAATATTGTCAAATTGAAATGACAAATAGTCTGAACCCACGAGCAAATGGATTTCCAAATTTTCTCTTTCTGAAATATCAGAGAGCCAACGCTTCTCTGAATATAGATAACTGCCTTGTACCCCTTTAATATGCTTGTTCTTAATCCTCGTGATGTCACTGGCACCTCTCTGGCCTCCATGGTGATTCGTTATCCCCCCATTAATGGACTCTACTTCTAGATTATGAGCATGACAGTGTATTTACTTGGCATCTTGTTTACCAAAGCCGCTAACCATTAACCATTCCTTTTCTTTATCCTCAACGTCATTTCGAATACTGGCGACTGAACTAGAAACAAACGGTACCCAAATCAAACAATACCCTGCATTAGGCCCTCTTTCGGCTATTTTTTAACTTTATAAATGTTTGAGCGGTTTGCATAGCGACATTTTGCCCATTTTTAACATGTAGCCCTGGTCCAGCTGTATCCTGTTAGTGCTTTGTGAATCACACGCTTTTTATAAGGAACAGTGGCGTAAAAGAGAGCCAGGGAAGCTAGGTGGGGTGAAAAGATTTGGATAACTAGTGCTAGAATCATAGTGAATTTGTCAAACCCAGGCTGCCAAACTGTAGGCTTACAATAGCGAAATATGTTACGTTTGTTGGGGTTTTCTTACGACGGAGAAGTTGATGCTTGTGAACCAACTGTTGGGCTAGGCCAATCCGCCTTTGCCCCGAATAAGAAGCACTGAAATCATCAACAAACGCTAATAATATAAACGGAAGCTAATTAAGCAAGACAGTTTTTGTCCTACAATACGCGCTGACAGACACATTAGAAATAGGCCTGTCCACCGAAGGTCGAATAATCGATATTCGGTTGCTTGGCTTACTATTCGGTTACGTCATACACTAACCAAATATTCGGGTGTAACCGAATAGTGCGATTATTCGAGCTATTCGAATAGCAACGATTAGTCGAATAGCGATGACTGATCGAATAGCAATGACTGGTCGAATAGCGATGACTGATCGAATAGCAATGACTGGTCGAATAGCAATGACTGGTCGAATAGCAATGACTTGTCGAATAGCGATGACTGATCGAATAGCAATGACTGGTCGAATAGCAATGACTTGTCGAATAGCGACGACAGATCCAAGACAAACATGCATGGAAAACTGCAGTCATACGCAAGCTTGATGGGTAGGGGGTCTGCATAACGTTGGTAAACCTGAGACGGTTTATTTCAGGTTTATTGAAGGTTTCAATAAAAAAACTGAGATATGGCATTGCAGCAATCCTGACCATAAGATATGGGGACGGGGGATTTCGCAAAGTAAGGATACGCAGAAGGAACTCTCCTATTAAAATGGAAAATATTACGATAATAGTTTTGGACTCTGAATAACATCTGAAGTTGCATGAGTTAGTCTTTTGCACTTTTGTAAATTTTTGTCGGTTCCAAATTTAAGAATTTTAAGTCTTCAATAAAAGACATGAGCAGCTTCTCTGGGTGATGGTGCTGAGACATGACGTAACTAGGTTCATCTTGAACTTTATATATAAATCACTTAAAATAGGCTGGGGATGCTGTTTACTGTGATTTAGTTAATCTCCTTCCATGGCAACTGCTTCGTAGTATGCTTTGAGGGGGCTGGTGTCAGCAACGTATGACGTAACGATGCCATAATTACCACAGTAAGATCGTGTAAATAGGAGGTCATCTCTAGCATTGAAAGCACTTTTCTGAGTAACGGTGAGAATCGTATTCAACACATTTTGAGTTCAATGAGCGACTAAAAGAAAGATGAAAAGATCAAGTTTGGTTTGGGAATATTTTGCGAAAATAGACGAGAAACAAGTTCAATGTAAGTTGTGCGGAGAACGTCTTAGTTATCGTTGTGGAACAAGTTCCATGTTGTCACATGTCCGCAGCAAACACCCAACAGTGTGTCAGCCACAACAACAACAAGTCCAGATTCCAACTTCGGTTCGGCCTCCTTCCCGCGAATTCGCGTCAGCCCCAGTTGTCCAAAGTAGCCAACTGGTACCATCAAATCAGCAAAAAATGACAAACTACGTGGTTGGGCAGCGAAGGTGTAACTCTGGTAGGGTAGAACAAATCACGATGTTGATAGCAAAGATGGTTGCCTTAGATATGATGCCTACTTACATGGTTGAGGGTAAAGACTTTCGTTAATTTATGGGGTTTTATTGAGCCAGAGTATAAAGTTCCATCTCACCAAACAATAATGAGGCGCATTAATAAGATGTACAACGAAGTCAGGGGAAATGTAGAAAAAACTTTGGAAAACATCGCTGACGTTTCTATAACAACTGATGCTTGGACCTCGCTTGCAACCGAGTCATACGTCACTGTGACCGCCCATTTTATTGAGAAAAAAACTGGGAAATGAAGCCATTTGTTTTGGACACTAGTGAGATGGAAGAGCGACATTCGGCAGAGAACTTGGCAATACGTCTTGAGATGGTGAAGATGGAGTGTAGTTTGGAAGGAATTCGCGTCTGTGTGAGAGATAATGCTGCAAATCAGGTAGCTGCAGGGAGACTTTGCGAAGACTGGGGAGATTTGCCATGTTTTGCCCAAAGATTGCAATTAGCTGTAAAGGTGGGATTTGCAATCGAAGAAGTGGATTTACTCATCAAAGCTGCTTCCAAAATTGTCAAATATGTTAAGAAATCTGCGTCAGCAACAACGGCACTTGAAGCAGCCCAAATTAAATTGAAAGTAGAGCAATATCGCCTGATCCAAAGCTGCAAGACAAGGTGGAACAGTGTCTACGAAATGTTTCAGCGTTTGGAAAGCCAAAAGCAGTGCGTGCAAGCAGTTCTGTCCGATCGCAATATTGTTACGCCAACAAAGGAGGAAGAGTTGTCTCTAAGTGCAGTTCAGTAGAACAAAATTACCACTCTGTTACCTGTCCTTCATGCGTTACAAATAGCAACAAGTGCAATGTCTTCGGAGCAAAATACATCAGTATCGTGCATTCTATCTGTCGTCACCGGATTGATGAAAAATTTTTTAGTTGTGAAAATGCAGGATTCAAGGCTGCTGCGAGAATTCAAAAGTAAAGTTTCACAGGCTTTGAAGGAAAGATTTTTCATGGACTTGAAGGGTGATTCTGTCGCTGCGGTTTCATCTGCCTTGGACCAAGACACAAGAACCTAAAATGCAATTTTCGGTTCAAGAGCATGTAAGGTTTCTGGTCAAACTTGTCACAACCGACAAAGAACCTGTTGTGGGGGAAGAGCCTGCTGCAAAGAAATCTGCCATGGTACTTTTACTTGGTACGGATTACTATGATGACCAGCAGTCACCACGAGATGAGTACAGCTATTTCCTTGAGGAACCTGCTATACACCCCAACAGCAACCCATTAACATGGTGGAAGCAGAATGCCCAGAGGTATCCAAAGGTTTCAGTAGTGGCGAAAAGATTTCTCTGTGCAACTTCTGTACCCTCGGAAAGAGTGTTTTCTGCAGCAGGGAACATTGTTAATAAAAAGAGATGCAGTCTGCTATCAGAAAATGTGAACACCTTAATTTTTTTAAATAAAAATTTAAAGATAGCTTGAACTTCCACAGCGTGCTAAATTTATAATGTTGCGAGTTTTAAATCCTGACAGAAAGATTTTATTACTTGTTGTAATCTATTGACCACACCCTTCCACACAAAATTTTTATTGACCACACCCAAATGAGGTTACGCCCATATTCGCCGAATAACCGAATAATCGCTAATATTCTATCCGAATAATCGAATAGTAAAATTTGGATAGTTGGACAGCCCTAATTAGAAAGGTGCATACCAACACAACAGGACACAGCATGGCATGCGACTGGCAACTGACACATTGAAAATCTGTTTGATACAAAACCCCAACCGCTACTAATTTCCAATGGTTGTTGAATTGTAAAACGTGGCTTCCATATAGCCGTAATGATCGGAAGGTTGCCTGTGATGCCTCGCCGATGTTCATCGCAGACAAATGTTTCCAATTGAGATAAATTCGGTAACTATGCCGGTTACCATGTATTTTTTGGCGGATGTTCATGAACAGTGAGAATATGGTTGCTGCAGCTAACGATAGATTGATTCTGAAGTATCAACTTGTCTTTCTCCTTGGGTATTTGCGATTAAGACGTTTACGGTTCAAGAGAAAACGAAAACATAAGTTTTGGGTAAGAAGATGTTGCAGAAAGTAGTACAGTACGGCTCTTTACAGTCAATAACTTGCCTATTTTGGAAATTTCTTTCATTTTGCTATATAAAATTAACTCTATTAGCAGTTTTCATTTCTAATCTTATTATGAACTTGTGTTAATGTTTTGGTCAATCTTTCCTCATAGATATTTAAGAATGTCACCAAACCGCCTCGAAAACCTTTCGAAAATAGTTGGTCCTTTTTTGGAAAAGAAAAATATGTCCATTCCCAGTATTGTGCTAATCTCTCTCCATGCATTATTTTTTACTTGGCACTTCAAAATCCTTTAAGGATTTGTCATAAATTACCTTGTATTTTCCAACGCAATTCACTAATGTTTCGGGGACGATCTTCGATTCAGCCATATTTTTCATATATTAATTCCTTACGTGAATATCGAATCAAAATGACGTCAAACTTTCCAACCCTGATCATTGACATAGGTTATATGACTGCAACTAACAAAATAACATTGCAGGCCTCGCAGGTAAAGTGTTTCCATATGAACTTTACCTGTCGGGAACATCGGAAGCAAGGCCGTAATTGCCGGAAAAGTAGAAACCAGATCTACTCTTCCGATCCTTCCGATCACAGCATTTGCTGTCATCAATGTGTCGCAGGCAGCCTTCCGATCGTTACGGCTATATGGAAACCAGGCTTTACAGATGCAAGGGTTTAGAAATTAGAGGTGGCAGAAGAAAATTCCAAACAACAAACATATATTTTATCACATGAATCGTTAGAAATAGTTCAAAAACATTCTAAACATGATACTGATAGGACTGTGAAATATCTAACTGAAGAGGAGGTTATTTTAGGTCGAATCACTCATTCAGTGAAGCTGCCACACAAGAAGTTTACATCAGAAGTTGACTTGAAAAGAGCCATAATAATGTCAATACCCTTATTGTTGTTCGTAAAATATAAGAACCTGATCCAATAACTAGTCCAAGGTCTTGGAGCTTTCGTTAGCTAAGTCGTTTGCATTGGCCATACTTCCCTGTTTTCCTCAACGTGAAGCCATCTATGAAGCCTCAAAACGAGATTAATTTTCAGCCTGCTCCGAGGTTGGAATCAAAAAATTTTCTGCTTATTTCTCAGTTGTTTCAACCAACTTGGTGTTAATATATTCATGAAATTCAGTGCGCTGATTTGTTAGAATTGGGCGGAAGGGATTCACTGCCTTTTTCGTGACGTAGTTGAGTTGAAAAACAAAGAGACACAGTGGGAGAAACAACCAAGCTTTTTCTCCTTCGCAGCTCATTAAAGATAAAATCAATGTATCGGCCTTGGTGCATTGACATGCAAATCGAACAGAGTAACGGAAACTACAGCAAAAACAACTATTCAAGTTGTTGAAATCAGTTTAAAGAGGGATCATTCATGAGTTTAATGTAGTAACTGCGTTAGAACTTTAATTAAAAAGATTATTTTGGAAAAACTTTTGCACTGAAATCTCAGGGTATGCACTGCATACCTTACATACCCTGACGCTAGGCCACTGGTCTTGAGTCTAAGTCCCACTCGGGTCGGTTTTTTTTCCGAACTCTCTATGATTCTTTGGAAATAGAAAAATAAAAGATATTTCAAGACAAGTCACCACTTTACAAGCAAAATTTCTGCGGAACTTTTCTAGATAAGGCCTTACTTTTCGCAATATAAGGGCTCAGTACTGGCAAAGATTCCTTTGCCACCTTTAAAAATGGCCGCCTAAACAAGACTTGCCTCACTCTGGGGGACTGAGTTAGACATCTAGTTTTCATTGATCTTCAGGCTATTGGACTTATCTATGATCTTCTAAAAAATTGTTTATTGCACTTTCTAAAGGGTCTGGAGATATTGTCAATACAACTATAGGATACCTATTTGACATAATTTGGCCAGCGGCATATGCTTCCATGCATATGCAATATATCGCAAGGATGTGCATGTGAAATAAAAAGCGTTCTTCGTGGCCAGCATGTACTTCGACAGAAATGTCTTCCCTGTATTGCCATTCTCGTCCACCACGAATGTAACTTTTCTTGGTTTTCTTGGCCCCTGAGTTCTTATAAGGTGAAGAACAGCTTCCTGCCACTGTCGCAGCTTGGCAATTTATAATAAGCGATTTCACAATTTTTGCCGCCATTATGAATTGGCAAAAATGGCGGACACGCAGCAAGTGAGCAAGTTACCGCAGAATTTCCAGTCAATTTTGTAGCTAGAATGGCGGATAAAATAATCAGCTAAATTATAATTTAAAAAATCTTTTAAAGGAATCTTAACATCATTAAATAATTTTCTCAAAAAAGGTTGCAAAGGCTTTAGAAATTGAAACTAGATATCTAGCTGACGATGGCAGGGGCGGATTCAGACGGTTGCACCGGTTGCACGTGCAATCGTCAGATTTTGAGATCTGAATTTTTGCTGTGTGCCACAGTAAAAAAACTTTAAGGTCGATATCAAGGCAATGGCATTTATTCTTTAGTCCTTCTACTTTGAATCAGTGTCGCTTGGCCCTTGGTTACAGCGACATTGCTGTCATCGCGGAAGCTTCATCGTCTCACCCCTGGAAATCACCAATTTGAGCTGAAGGGATATCACCAATTTGTTTGTCTACTCATCATTGAATACGTAGCCACTGTCTTATTGTTTATCTAGATGGCATAAATTATAACTGGTCCCATATATTTTTTATATAAGGCTTGTAGGCCGAAATGGCCCATCGCCAACACAATTACCATACATACAAGATGATAATTAAATTAATAAAAACTCAGAACATAAGTACAGCTTAACAATAAATCTCAGAAAACAGCCAACAGAATTACTATACTTACAAGTTAACATAATTACAAATTAACAATAAATCTCAGAAAACAGCAAACAGCTAATACAAAGATAAACAGATAAAAAAAATGATGACGAGCTGGAAAGTTTACGTTACGAGGATATGCACGTAGAGGACTTCCCAAATAATTCCCGTGACTCAAAAGCCAGCGATATAAAATTGGCTATCGATATCAGACAATCCGTATCTTCTTGACTCATCAACCAAATAAACTTATCACAAAGGTCAAGGGATGATATTCTGGGAAATTTTGAATAAATCATAGATAACATAGAATTCCTAGCAGTCTCGTAAAGGGGACAAACTAATAAAAAATGAATTTCGTCCTCCACAGCAGTTTTATTAAAAGATTGACAATACGGACATTTTCTATCAATCCTAGGAATAGGATTCTTCCCGTATCTACCTGTTTCAATCCTGAGGTTGTGGGCACTGAGACGTAGGTTTTGCAAAGTTGGATCTTTTCTTTTTGCTAGGTATCAAGTCTAAGTAATGCTCAAACTTATAAACAGTTTTGAAAGATGCGTATGTACAAAGCTTTTATTGAGAATAGCTTGTTCTTTTAAATTTTCCATAATTTTTGACCTAAAATGGGAAGACACTTTTGATTTCACGATAGTGGAGTTATCGGTTGTATGTATTCTGTAAAGGGTCATCAGGAACGGGCAATACTGACCCAATTAGAAACACCGGAATCTGCATCATTACTTAACATTTGAAGAGCTCTGTATGCATATCTGGAGGAATCAAGATTTATTAAACGAATATAAAATTTTAAGATATTAATGTGTCTATGTTCAAGCAACGAACAACGTCCCAACTCCGCATAAACCCCAAGAGACGTTGTAGATCCTTTAACACCTAGGGTTGACTTGCAAGCCATAAGATGAATTTTTTCCAGGCATTCCCATGTACCAAATCCCCATACGTCAGTGGCATAATTTAGAATAGGAAGTATTGTACTGTCAAATAAAAATAGAAACAGTCCTGGGTTGAAACCATCCCATTCGTTGCTTTTGGATAAGAGAGCAAAGTAAGATTTTTGAGCTTTTTGCTTAATTATATCAACATGAGCACTGTAGGAACCATTAGATTTAAAAGTTACTCCAAGGTATTTGTACTCATTGCATTCTTTGATCTCTTTATCACCAAATTTCCAAATTTTGCATGCCTTAGATCTTTTCTTGTTTTTTCTTATAACCATTATCTTGGTTTTGGAAGTATTTATCTCCATATTAATGGACAAGCAGAACTGGTTTAGCTCGTTCAACTGGGATTGCAGATCATCAGCAGAATTAGCTAATAAAACTAAGTCATCAGCATATAAAAGGGTGCAGATATTTCCATCACCCAATCTGACACCGGTAGACACAGCATTAATATTTGAGTCTAAGTCATTAAGAAACAAAGTGAACAGCAACGGACTTAACAAACAACCTTGCCTAACACCACGATGGCAGGAAAATAGATTAGTTAGGCTGTCTTGGCCCCTTACACAGGACTTAACTTTTGCATACAGGGAATTAATGACATCTAACACTTTACCATTAATACCATAAGACAACAGTGTATCAATAAGAATTTTGTAGTCAACGGAATCAAAAGCTTTCTAAAAATCCACAAAGCATAAATAAAGAGTTTTCTTACTAGCAAATGTGTTCTCAATTAAAGCATGAAGCGTAAAAATGTGATCGGAGGCTCGATATGATTTTCTATAAGCAATTTGATTCTCCTTGAGAATGTTAAACTCTTCCACTGTCTGATTCAGGCGGTTTAGAAGAATACCCAAGAAAAGCTTTCCGAAAATGCTAAGCAAGGTAATCCCTCTATAGTTGTCAAGATATTTTGTGTCACCACCTTTAAAAAGCAAAACAATGACACCTACAGACCATTCTTCTGGGAAGTCACCAGAATCTAGAATTTTATTAAAAAGTTTAACAAAGAGAGTAAAATAACGGTCATTTAAATGTTTGAAGAGTTCAGCATTCAACAAATCAAGACCAGGTGCTTTGCCAGATTTGAGTTTTTCAACCATATTCTTCACTTCCAATAAATCAATTTGTTCATTTAGTTTAGAATCTATAAGAGTGAATAAGTCGTTACCGGAATCATCAGCAGCCGCAAAGTGACTTGGGTTTTTAGGGGGAGAAACAGGAGTATTTTTACTAAGAAGATCATTAAAAAAGGCATAGATTTGCTCATTTGAAAAATCTATTGACGATTTACTGGAAGATGACATTGAAAGATTTTTCCAAAACTGCTTTGGACATTCATTTTTAGCAGCCAAAGCTCTTCTTTCGCATTTGTAAGGTAGGAAGCGCGTTTTCTTTTCAAAAGAGCTTTGTGTCTCTTTTTCTCTAATTTGTAAACCTCATGTAAAGTATTAGAACGTATTGGGTCAGGTTTATTGAGTCTCAGGGCTGCTTGTAAGGCCTTACGTGAAGTACTTAGCAGTTTTTTGCTGGACTTACACTCGTTATCAAACCAAACAAAATGTTTTTTCTTCGGTACGTTACTAGAAAAAATTTTCTTAGTTCTAAGACAACCTTCCGCAATTTGAGTTAAATGTTTGCGCATTAATGCAACAGTATGACCAACAGGAATGGACTTGTCATCAAGATCAGTTTCCAAATTTTCCAGAAAAGCCAGGGTATTATCATTTTCGATAAAAAGTTGGGGTGTATTGTTTTGTGTAATTGCTCATAAGAACATCAACCGCCGAGGAAGATACATTGTCGGGCTTGCTAGAGCTAACTGTTGAAATATTACAATTAACACTTTGCTTAATTGAGATCTCAATAGGAGAATGATCGGAAAAGCTACTCATGTTCCCAACTTTAAGGCCACTAATCAGACCAAATGTTTTCTGATTTGCAAGAGCGTAATCTACTGTGCTGTTACCATTGGACGTGAAACAAGAAAAATGTGATGAGCGGTTTTTATCAGTACGGCCATTAAGGATCCGAAGGCCTGCAGTTTTACAGAATTCAATTAGCAATCGACCGCTATGGTTAATTGTATTATCACTAGATTGCCTAGTAATTAGAGCAGTGTCTGGCGAGTAATCATTAGCGACCGGTAGAAAATCGTCTACTGAATCATTTACGATAAAATCTGGCAATGTCCCAGTTCTACCATTGAAATCACCAAGAATTAAAATAGATCCTTTTGCGTCATAATTAGCACATTCGTCTTGTAAGATATCAAAATTTAGGCTTCTGCCAGATTTAAACCAAATTGAGTCACTCGGTGGAATATAAACAAAGCAAACAAAGAGATCATCGGCAAGGCCAAAGGCAATTTTATCAAATCGACACCAAAAATGATATGCATCCGATTGTAAAATATGGCACCATGATGCCAGAGAGTTACGAACGAAAAGAGACATCCCGCCAGAAGACCTCCCATAGCGAGAAGTTCTGCACCCCAACTGATGGAAGACAGAAAAGTTTTCGTTAAGATCACGAAATTCGGGATCACCTTGATCTCGCCATGTTTCAGATAGACAAACAATATCATTATTTTCCAGAGCTTGAGAAAGTTCATTGTCACGATCACCAAATGCCTCGGCTACTTTTAACTTTTTTAAACCGTTGATATTCCAAGCGCAAAGCCGTAATGTGCTAGGAACAGAGTGACTGACCTTTTTTGGCATAGAATATAGATTACGAATTGCACGATAACTATTTGATTGTGTATGTAAATGAAAATTAGAAAAACGATGGTGAGTTTTTATAAAAGGACCATTTCGGCCACCCCCCTATGCACTGTTTGTAAGACGGAAAAATCGTTGTATGAACGTACCTCGTGAATGAACGAGTCGTTGAAATGCTTATATTTTATACGACCGTCAATAGTCCATACGCGCTCAATGTTAAGGGGTCCCCGATTAGCGTTTATTTCATTAAGCATACTTTTTATGCCACGGGCGAGGTCCTCTGTTATTTTAATGCTCTTGGCTTCCTTTTTCTTTTTCATAATATGTTCCTTCGACTTGTGTGAAAGAAACTTTACCAAAATTGCACGTGGGTACTTTCCAAAGCGTCGTCCTACACGGTGGACGATATCAATTTCAGAAGCCGTAATCTCCACATTTAGCTCCGTCTTTAAATGAGAGATGACAACCTCTTCGACATTTTCCCCGTCAGATTCGATAACATTGTGAATCCTCACCGAGCTTTTTCTTGAATATTGTTCCAGGCGATCAAGTTCGAAAGCAGCATCCTTTACACGGGAATTTGTTTCATTTACATGAGAATTCAAACAATCAAGGTCTTTCTCAAAATTGACTTGCCTTGATTCCAGTTCCCCGACAGAATTTTGAACTTTTCTTATTTCCTTTTCAACCAGATCGACACGAGAAATTATGGCCTTTTGATTATGGAGAATTGATTCTTGGCCCACCTTTAAGCATTGTAGAACTTCATGAATGGCAGAAAGCTCGGATGCGAAATTGGATGATGAAGAGCCTTTTTTCCCAATTTTAGAGGTATCAATTGATACAGGCATAGTAATCGAAGCATCGGTTGACTTGGACGAGCTGCTGCAATTCGTTGTGGGACCAGGGTTGAGTTCAACATCACCGGATAAAATCAAGCACCAAACCAAGAAAGAAGCGAGAGAAGGCACAGATTTGCACCGATACTTCACCAAAATCTTACGGCACGATTTGGATGCTTTAAAATTGACCCATTGCTTTTTCCCTTTACCCAGTGAATCGACGATAGCATAAGAACAACAAGCATTATAATCACTATCCAGGAACGAGTATGTGGCCGAAAAACGATAAAGAAAAAGTGCGCAAGCCAAAAACATCAGAGCTCCTTTAAACACGACCATCCTGCGCGCGATTTTTTGCGAATATATGGGGAGCAACAATCGTGCAACCGTCGCATAAAATTATAAGATGCGCGGTCATCTTTTAACAATATGTTTTGGGACGAAAATCAAAATCTATTGTTTTTGGTGCAACTGTCATGGCCGCCAGAGACCTGAATTCACTATACTGCAGTTACGTCACACGGTTGCACCATGGTTGCACAAATATGCGAAGAATTTGCTCTGGACACACAGCCTCTCTTGAGGGCAGGGACCCGCTTCCTTTTTCTTGGCCTGGGCTCAAATCAAATCAAATCAAATCAAAAAACTTTTCAGCAACAAATCAATTAATTACAGGATACGTCATGCTAGTTGTTAAGATACAATCATTAATAACAATAAAGATTACATTATAGGGAACAACATAAGATATTTATAAGATCAGCTGATGGACACATGGAAAAAACTCATGAAGGAGCTATCAGAGCCATGTGCCCAATTTGACGTGAAATGACGAGAATTTAATATAAGTTTTGTTTGAATAACAACAGTAAGAATAAAAAAATAACAATTGAAAAAATAACAATTAAAAAAGAAAAGTAAAAAAGAAAAACAGAAATCAAATAATAATGGTTTAAAATATGCACAAATAGTTAAATTGTGTTAGAATGGAATAAATAGGACTAAAGGTTCTCTAGAAGATAGTTTTCCATGTTTCTTTTGAAAGATTGCTCTTTAATCAAGTGAGTTTCACGCGGATTCAGGAACATTTCAGTCGTTTACTTGATGGGAACATTACATAAAATCGCTCTTTTAATTGAAACGCGCGATGAGATTTCCTTGCAGAGAAGTTACCACCGGATGATTGCCTAAACATTAGCAGCGGAGAGACTGCTCTTCCAGCGAGGTAACTGTAGATTTTACATTCATTAAGATGACTTGTTTCAACTTTAAAGACATATTTTGCCCTGCTTTCCCAATACAAACAACGTAATGTGCATAGTTTTGTATTGCTATCAACATAGCATGAGGGCTCTTGCATGAGATATTGCCAAATCAATAGAGAAAAATAGAAAATTAGCGAATTTTTGCCAATTTAAGCCCCCAAGCTTTACATCCTTGAATGTGCACCATATTTGGTATTGAAATAACAAAAGCTTATTAAAGAAATTCTTGGTCATCCATTCCTGTAGTACACGTTTTTTTATAGAAATCGGTTTATATGAAACCTAGTATTAGAACCCTAAAAGCTTAAGAAACTTTTACAACTAAACCAATATTTGTAAGAAACTCCAAAGAAATAAGATGACTTTCTGAGCCGGAAAATAATACGTCAAAAATCGATTTTTGCTTGATTTAAATTTGCTAACACATTTTTATTTAGAGTAACACAGGTTGTTTCGCCAATGGCAATTTTTTCAGCATATGTTCCCAAAATGCACAGGTATTTTAAATGAAACTAGGACTGAAAACTCCCCAGCGAAATCATTTTATTTTGACAGCTAACTGTTTTCATGCATCAACTGTTTTGATCACATACGACCATGGCAAATTGAGCGGAAGTCGGTAATCTCAAATTGAATACCTCCCTCCTGCGCGTATGGTGACACTTTATTGGGACGCTTTCATCAAACGGCCAGTAGCGGCTACTACTGCCGCAGCATATTTCTAATGACCATGGTGATATATAGCTGTTTGGAAATCACCCAGCCACCCCTGTATTGGGGGTTTGTGTATTATTTGTAGCCTTTGAGTTATGAAATACATACATTTAACCCAAAGAGCAATTTAACACGACAAGAAAACCTGTCTGTTTCTCTGTCTGTTTTCTCGTATCAAGGGCGTTTCCGGCTTTGATAAAAGGCGTGGTCTAGAGACACGCCCTTATTGTGCAACCGTCACATTTTTTTCTGTATCCTCCCCTGGATGGTGGATAGCAGCAAGAAAGAAAACAGTTCAATATTGCTTACATTATCAGGTTCAGCTAACAGCTCCCAGACCTCTTCTAGGCTATGCAAACACCAAGTTTAAATCAAATAATTTAGGGCTCATTTGTAATTTACATGCATCGTTGATTGAGTCTGTAAAGCAACCCCACCTAGCATGGTGCATACAGAACAAAGGTATTATTTTGCAATTACATTGCCTGCCAAAAGTCCTTGGAACACCTGCCAAATGCTGAGAGTCAGCAAAATTTCAAATGCTCTTTTTATCGGTTGAACTTTTCGCAAAGCATTCGTTTGTGCGACCAAAGCCAATCTTCGGCTCCGGCTTTCCTCCACACTCAAGTTTTGGTTTGATTTTCAGATTCAGAGCATCAAAAACTATCAAACTAAAGGAATTTTCAATTTGGTCATTTTTCAATGTGCCCCCTTTTAGCCTTGTTTGATCTGCAAGCTGACAAGTCCATCACAACCTTCCCCTGGAGGCTTTGTTCAAAATCTCAGAACGTGGCAAGGCTCATGCACGAAAAGTCATCATGCGCATGCGTTAATCAATGAACAAATTCGGACCATAAACCGAAACCAGAAGCCAATTGTACATAAACGATTTCACGGAATAAGCCAATGGAAATGTGTCTAAGAGTTCCAGGTTTTATGCATGTAGTTTAAAGCTAGGAGCCCGACCGAACTCGGCCTTGCCCTAAACAAGTTTCAAGACAACGGAACTGAAATCTGAGGTATATTCTTATTTTTGAATTTTTTGAAATAAAAATGCTGAATGAGTCTGCTTGTACCGCGGGCACAGTGTACAATGTGATAGTGTCCGTATGATGGTACCCGTTAGTAACACACGTCAATAGGATTATCCCAAACCTTGATTCTCACCACATCTTTTAGTAGTGGGAGGGTGCTAT
Organism: Nemopilema nomurai; assembly: GCA_003864495.1. NCBI lineage: Eukaryota > Metazoa > Cnidaria > Scyphozoa > Rhizostomeae > Rhizostomatidae > Nemopilema > Nemopilema nomurai. The sequence continues at coordinate 346,352 of ML133451.1, forward strand.
TTGGGGATTGCGTTTGTGCTTAAATGCTCTGTTTTTAGTGCAAGCAAGTGTGCTAAACTATCATGAATTTGATTAAGCTACGTTGTTCATTTGCCCAATAAAAGAGACAAGTCCTGTCTATGCTGTCTCTACGGCCACAGGCCTGTATTTAAATTTGTTGTCTATGACCAGGCCTATCAGATTTGTTTCACAATGTCACGACTTCAGTTCCATTATTTTCTTTTGCAAAAATACCAGCTGTTTATAATTAGTCCATTCCATACCAGAACATTAGCATGGTTTCACCTACCTAAGAGTTTACACAGGTTTCTTAGAATGCAAGAATATGATTTTTCAGACCTAAGAAATGGCAGACAATAATGCAGTCTTTTTGCAAAGCTGTTTAAGTCACTGTTCTCTCAATTCTAATTTGTTCAACTATTTGCAGTGAGTTCTGAATGGGTGGTTTAAAGTTTTTGCATTTGTTGATGATTTGACATGGAATGAAATTAGTTTTAAATAAGCAAGGTTATTACATCACGCTATAATAGATGATATTCCATTTCAGTTCACCCACTCACTTAAACAAAACTCCATGTTTAATAAAATTTTGTGATTTGGTAGGTAGTCCACAGCAGGGTTATTCCTTAAAATATTTACTTTAGTAGAAAAATTCTAGACCTAAATATTCTCAATGAAAACATTTTAAGAATCCACCAATGTCAGTAGCCAATGAAATCTGTAAATTTGTTTTTGGTTTCTGCCAAATTTCTTCATGACTTTTAAATTAGAGAGAAGACATGATATTTTATTGATTCTTGCAGACATATATATCAAAATTATTTCACCACTCTCCTGATAAAAGCTTACTTCCTGGTGGTAATTTTGCTATTTTTTGCCTTGCAGCAATATACTTGCCTTTTTTATGTATAATATGGAATGTGACAAGGCTACTTTAGATTCCAGGCTTTATGCAATCAACATACAGTTGTGAATTGATGTGCCTTCTGAGTATCAACCGTGCTTATATTCACCAACAGTTATCTGTATCAGCAATACATTTATGCATTTGCTTTTTTTATAGTCAAAGTAATTTAATTGGAACAATGGTAATTAAAGTTGGAATCAATGGGTAAATAGCAACTTTTGATTTTTAATTAAATTAAAAAAACCTTTTTTCAAATAAGATTAAATCCTATTTAGAATGCATTAAGGAACAAAGAATTTATCAAGAGTTTTAAAAATTAGGTTTTAGGTTCTCAAAGGTTATAGCATTAAGCAAATCTTAATTTCAGTAAGCCAACTAAGAGGCAATTTCTTTTGGCATATAGATGATTTTAAAGAGTTGCTTTGTTCCTTTGCAAAACATGCACACTATGCAAGACAGAGCATGTTCTTTGTGAAAGGCTTCTGCTTTGTCATGTGTACTGAGATGGAAAACATTTTTTTTGCTCTTGAATTTCATTGGTGAGTATATATTTTAATAATATTTTTTTTAAATTTTCATTGGTGACCTGGTTGTCTTTCCTTGCAGATTTGGGAGAATTGGACGTCTGGTGTGCCGAGCAGCACTTGAAAAACCAGAACTTCAAGTTGTTGCCATTAATGATCCTTTTATTGACTTAGATTATATGGTAAGCAATTTTTATGTATCCTCGAGCAGAAGAAAAATGTTCTCCCCATTTTCCTCAATTATATATGGTTTTGTGTTTATTTGATCCTAAACCTATTGCAGTCTTTGTAATATGAAAATAGGCCACATGCGACATTTTGAATGCATGATTACTTTGGGTGTTTTTTCAAGGTAGTAGTCAACCAGCATACTTTATTAGGGATATACCTGCTATTTTAGTTGATAGAGAACTTGAAGGCTGGAACAAACATTTCATGATTATTTTTGTCTGCTGTTTTTTGCTGACAGAATCTTGATAATGAAAGCCAACTGAATCTCACATATATTTGTTCAACTTTAATTATAATCTGTTCTACTTACAAATGTGGCAATAGATTGAGATTAATTCTAAATCCCAAAAAAAGATTTAACTTTTTAAAAAGTTTATTCAAGCAGGCAATGCTGGGAATGGCCTGCGATTGTACGCCCACACCCTACCACACACCTTCCACCGCTCAGGAGTGCAGTTTATCGCACGCCTCAAATAATCTGAACATTTCATTCTAAAGTGATAAATACTGCCCAATGCTGTTTCTTAAAAATCGAAGAAGGGCTATAATCACGAAATCGTTTTTATTTGAAGGGAGGTTTAGAGAATGTTGTTTTTAAGCAGGATAGTCGCTGCCTTTCCAATTTTTAACACAAATTATGACGCGCTCAAATTTCATAAAGATAACTGTTGTGATTTGCTGGCTTTGCTGGTTAAAACTGATTAGTTTTAAGGGACAGTCTTTTTTCGTCAGTTTTGACTAATCTATGTATCTGTTTTCAATGATCGGTCAAAACTAATGACTTGTCATCATTTTCCTTCTTTTGGCCAATATGGCTGCACAGGTGGTGCTTTAGTTACAGCTGTAGTGTCAAAACGAAAAGGGAATTTATAAATGAAACGAAAAATTGGTTCAAAGACTAGCAGAGATAGGTGCTATCTATAATACTCTTCAATCTATCAACTAGGCTCTTCAAAACTTTGTTTTATTCTGTTGCGATCTTTGTATAAACTCGCTGTAACACCCATGAACTTGATTCTTCCACCCAAACGCTGGCAAAAATAAGTTTGCCCAAGCACTTTGCTTTGCGAATCCTTCTCTTCAGAAAATAGATTTCTTGGAATCAATGCTTGCATCGCTTTCAAAGGCGGAAATGATAGTATAAGCTGATTGCCAAAAGAATGACAGCTTTTTGGTGTTTACACGATCATAGCCTTTAACAGACTACGCGTAGGCAGAACCAACAATGTTGGGCAAGTTGGTCCAATGATCTAACATTTCACTCAACATCTACCTTACTGATAATGTTTTCCTATTTAATAGTTTGGATTTGATGTGTATAAAGCTAAGTGCATTGATTGAGGTAGCCTTGTCTTATTTTCTCTTTTGGCAAAGTTATGTAGTCAACTTTATATACATCTTTCTGTACATTGGTGTACAAGTACTTTGGTGCAATTGCACACCATTGCACGCTTTGGCACTACAAGGAGTGTGATTCATTGCACCCCTACCATTTTATTCCCAGCATTGCCTGTTCAAGGCAAGCATGAGCAGGAAAGGTGCTGTCTAGAATTGCCAGTCTGGGGGTCAGCTGTGACACCTTCCATTGGTTTAAGGATCATGCCAACGGCATTATGCACTCAGAATTTTTTTACATTCCTCCCGTTATATACCGATGAACTGTTTTCAACCTTTTAATAATAAACATTCAGCTCTGTTTTGCATCATGGGGACAGTATATTTTATGGTACAGAGCAGGCTGGCTAGCAATGGGTAAGACAACAGTGTCCTTTGGAGCCCTTGCTTTCCCTGAAGTTGTCACTCAGAAGTTCAGTGGGGTAATGTCCCAGTGCAACCCAACATTTCGTAAGGTAGAAGCACAATAATGCACAATTTAGCACATGCAACCCACTTGGAAGCAAAACATCTTCTTAATTGCATATCTTTGTCATTTTAGGTGTATATGTTCAAGTTTGATTCAACACACAACAGATACAAAGGAAATGTAAAAGCAGAAAATGGAAAGTTGATCATAAATGGCAATGAAGTTTTTGTGTACGGTAAACGAGATCCTGCTGAAATTCCATGGAGTGAATCTGGTGCTGAATATGTTGTGGAGTCAACTGGTGTGTTTACAACTAAGGAAAAGGCAGGCCTTCATCTGAAAGGAGGAGCAAAGAAAGTAATTATCTCTGCACCATCTGCTGATGCACCAATGTTTGTCATGGGTGTCAATGAGGACAAATATGATGCAAGCACTATGCATGTTGTGAGGTACACTGAATTTTGTTACTTGAAACATATAATTGTCTGTCAGAGAAAGTGTGGCAATTTTCAGTATTTTGGTTTATCATAGTCTATAGTTGTATTATAACGATGTATATTACCCCTGACATGACCTAGCAATCAGCAAAGAATGAAAAATGAAGAATGCCATTCTAAAAAATAGACCAACCATCTATGGTTAGGAAGTTTACTTTGATAGAGATGAAGCCCAGTGCTTCCAAGTTGTAGATTCAGGAATTATGAAGTGGTCTGAAATCAATCATAGTGGTAGTTGGTATTACTTTTCTCTCCTTTTAGTAATGCATCATGCACAACCAATTGTCTAGCCCCACTTGCAAAGATTATCAATGACAATTTTGGAATCGAGGAAGGCCTGATGAGCACCATTCATGCTGTAACTGCTACACAAAAGACTGTGGATGGACCAAGCCAGAAGGTTAGCGACAGTTTAGACTCTCCATTCATTTATGAAGGAACTTCAGTCATTTGTTTTTGATTTTCTTTTTTAACGCCACACACAAATATTCTTGAACACCTTTTAATCATATTTGACCATCATTTTATTTTCACTATTCATTTCTAGAAATGGCGTGATGGCCGTGGAGCTTTTCAGAATATAATCCCAGCATCTACTGGAGCTGCAAAAGCTGTTGGAAAGGTTATACCAGACTTGAATGGCAAGTTAACTGGAATGGCTTTCAGGGTGCCTGTCCCTGATGTTTCCGTTGTTGATTTGACCTGCCGCCTCAAGAAGCCGGTGCGTGCCTTTATATTTCCTAGTACTAGCCTTTTAATCATTCAACTAAATATATATGGTTTGGCAAGAAAAAGCGGACAATTTTTGCATACTTTTTTATCCGATGCTCCATACAGTATAAGTACAAACGTCAGGGCCAAAAGCTGACCGAATTGATAGCCAGTTTGGGTTGAGAAACGCTAAAACGAACAATACCACCTGTATTTAACCAATTAAAGCTTTTATTGCCACAATATCTGTATCTACTTATAAAGGATTTATTGTTTTTGCCAAAAGTTGTGCCAACTTCCCTACCGTAATTACATGAAAATGAACATTCCTTGCATAGCAAAAAAGTTATGGAAGAGCCTCTCCCTATATATATATATATATATATATATATATGCGTTCCCCTGGACCCATTACATAGTGTACTCGATTCTTTGTACACAAAAAGAACATATTTGCAATCAAATAGAGGATATTTGACAATCAGCGACCACTTTGCAATTGAAAAGAGGATTTTAATCTGCGCTTTTGGAAGGTTACTTATGTGATTCCATATCAAGCCATGGAAAAAGTCTTGGGTCCACGGGACAATTGGTTCCAGAAAATATTTTGGGTCCCAGATATAGCATAAATCCAAATTTATATAGAAAGATACTAGAATTTCAGTTAGAAAGAATCAGCAAAAGCAGAAAGAAAAATATGAAAAATTCAGTTATTCAGCAAGCGATGATTAAGCAACCATACCAGAAATTAAGAGCCATAAACACTGCAAGCCATTTCAAGTTCATGGAGAGAACTTGTGTGACAGATGGAGGATTTAAGAAGCAAATTGTTTCAGTTTTGCTTCTGCACTATACAATTAGCTCTTCTGTTAAAGACCTGCAGTAGGCAACAACCTTTGACCAGTTTTAATGTCATTTTACAGGTAGTTAAGAAGAAGCACCATGTAAGACAGGGAAGCCCTTAACTGAATCTATGATTGAATAAATAGAAAACAGAGCAAACTATGTGATATCAAACTATAGAAGTTCGTTCAGAACAAAGCTATCGATTGTCATACAGCTATTCATGGTTGAAGATATTAGTTCTAGTGGTTTTTTTATTCTTCAAAGAAGATGTGATATGATTATGTCTAGTTCCAAACTGATTGAGTCACTGTACTTTTGAATGCTCACAAGGCGCTACTTTACATGGCACCTTTCTGTGCTGTTTGTTTACGGTGCAGAAAATATTTGCTTTCTGAACTGCGGTTCCAGGAAGAAGAAAACAAATTTCCACTCCTGATCAAGAGTACACAGCTTTTAAAGTGACCCTCGTAGATTTTCCTGATAATTTGCATGGATGTAGAGCTTCATAAGAAAGGCATCATTTTGTGACCTAACAAGCTTCAGTGTAGTAAACCAATACGGAGACATTTTTACACATACTTGCCTGCTATAAATGACTACATGTGTAAAATCCTTTCTGTTTCAGCTTTGTAGTAGCCAAGGCAGTTTACAATAAGGATTGCTCAATATTATTAACTGGCTGTTGCTATTATTTTATGTTGCATAGGCAAAGTATGAAGAAATCAAAGCTGTTGTGAAAAAGGCGTCGGAAAGCAAGGAGCTAGGAAGGTACATGGGGTATACAGATGAAGAAGTTGTATCCAGTGACTTTATTGGTTGCACCTTCTCCTCAATCTTTGATGCAAACGCTGGCATCGCATTAAGTGAAACATTTGTGAAGCTTGTTACTTGGTAAGTTTCTTCCTACTAGCACTTGTTTGATCGATTCTTCCCTTGGGCATTTCTGTTGGAACCAAAAGTTGATTGTTCACCAAACTGGCTTGCTCCAAACTTTGTTTTAGTTGGTAGTGTACATGCAAATGGCTTTTTTGCATATTCGTGGTCAAATTGAATGTGTTATTTGGCAATACTGAGTTGGTTCTTTCAGGATCAGACAGGAGGCCATACTACTTTGCACTTTTCTTGAAGTGTGCATTTGCCTATTCAGTCGTTTACTTACTGTTCATTCGTTTTATGTATTTTAATTTCATAATTTTATTAATTCAACAAAAGGTATGACAATGAATTTGGATACAGCCACCGTGTGTGTGACTTGATGATTCACATGGCAAAATGAAGGTTAAAGTCCAAGATCTGACCAAACTTGCATTTTGTATTACTTGCTGGAAGACATTGTCGCAGAAAGCTCCTCTTGAACTGTGTGCTTGTAATTTGTTTGATAGATTTCCTCTGGATTTAGAAATAAATTGAAAATATGAATTAGAAGATTTGGCGATGCATTTGTTTATGATTTTCTTTTAGCTTACGGGACATGCTGTTAATATATTCTTAAACTGTGGTTCATTATATGTGCAACAGGTACTTGTCTGCTGGTCAAACATTGGGAGAGTTCTCATAAATCTTAGTTGAAATGATATGTCTTGATGATACGTTTAGCGTTGCTTGGAAGAGCGCTTAAGGCCTAGAGTTGTGCCAAACAATCTTAAACTCTGTGCGGGTGAGGACGAAAAAGGTACACACTTATGAGAGCTTTTAGCCAAACTCTTTAGCTCCCAGTTATTTTATAAAACTTTAATATTTAAGTAAATCTTGAAAAGTTCTACATTTCTGAGCATGCCAGGTTAGGTAAATGGGAAAGTGCTGTTTCTCCCAAATACCCTTGATGCACTTTGGAAAAAAGCACGCATTGAAATTGGTCATACAAAGAATGCCTGATCAATAGAACTACTCATGCAACTCAAGCTATCAACAGCTTTAATTCCGTGCTATGCAAATGCTTGTCCTCATTCTGCTGAGTAGAAAAACCCGACCAGTGACTCGATGGAAAAACCTGTTTATACAGTTTTTGATGACGTCCGTGAGCATTTGATCACTTTAACAGGAACTTGGTTTTCAAAATAAATACAAAAGCGATTTGCAGTACATGTTTTTTTTATATAAGAAAGATTTTTTAGAATCCTAGTACCCAAAAATTTAAGAAATTTTTAGAACTAAATAAATAGTTTTAAAAAACTCCAAAAAAATAAGATGACTCTGAACCAGAAAGAACCACATTAAGATAAATTAAATGTAGCAAAATGAAACGAAACCATAAAACCATAAGGAATAGAAGTAAATTAACAAAATGAGATGCAAAAGTTGTAAAAAAAATAATGAGATGAATAAAATAAAATGATAAAGGAAATACATTAAATTGATAAAGAAAAAAACTAAATGAAATAAATCCAAAACTACATAGTAAGTAAATTACAATAAAAAGAAAGTAACGGAAGTAAAATGAACAAAAATAAAATAATTGCTGAAAAGATATGAAATGAAACAAAGTAAATAGAATAACCTGAAATAAAAGAACTAAATTAGAAAAAAATGAAAAAGAGTAGAACAAATCAAATGAAACGAGTAGATAAAGCAGATAAAATTCATAAAGTAAGAGCCATGAACTTTGATATATTAAAAGGAAAAATATTTAAGAAATTAAATATAAGGAAGGGAAATGAAAACGTGAGATGATGTAAATAAAAATGTTCAATTGAAGCAGAATGAAATATGTTCAATTGAATAAAATTGATGATAAACGTAGGTAATATATGAAAAAGAGTAGACAAGTTAAAAGAAAATTGAAAAAAAGGAAAAATAAAATTCAAGTAAAAAGAGTGAAGAAATATGATAAAACAAGTAGGAATAAAAGAAAGCAAACTAAATAGAAACAAATATGAAGAAAATACCAATAAAATAAAAAAGGAAGGACTCAATATTCTCTTAATAAAATTAAATGAAATAAAATCTGAGATGAAATGAAATATAGAATTTTAAAAAGTTCAAGCAAAATACTAGAATATAAGAAGTAGTAAATAAAGAGATCAGATGAAAAATTAGGTAGATAGATTGATGATATAATTAAATGAAAGACAAAATCAAGTTAAGTAAGTGATAGTATTATCAAATAAATTGAATCAAAGTAGATCATATGAAAGAGATTTAAAAATTAAAAAGGTGAAGTAAATAAAATGTCGAGAAAAAATAATCAAAATTAAAACAATGAGAATAAAACGCAGTAATTTTTAATGACAAATGAGAAACAAATAACCGAACGAAAAAGAAAATGAGGGTAATGAAATGAAATTATTTCAAGAAAGTGAAGTTTAAAGGAAAAAAAGAAAAGATTGAAAATCAACTAAAGGAAGATGATATACGTAGATGATAAATTTAGTGAAGTTAAAAAGATAGTGAAAAAGAAAAATAGGCTAAACAAAGATAAAAATTAAAGAACATGAATCAAATAAAGTTGCGCATAAATTACAGAAAGTGGAACAAAATGGAAAGAAACCGTTAGAATAAAATAAAGTGAATAGAGTATGGTAAAAAGGAATAGAATAAAAAGTATTTAACAAGAAGGATGTAAGTTGCAAATGATGAAATTTAAGAATAACAAAACTAAATTTGATGTATAAAAAAGCTATTAGGAAACCGAAGTAAAATAAAAGAATGAAAATAGAAATGAAATGAATATCATGAAAAAGAATGAATTAAAATTGATTTATTTAAATTAAATTAAAAAAATGAAGTTAAGACTAATTAAAAGTAAATCAATGAAATAAATGGCAATAAATTTAGTAAAAAATGGAAAATGGAAAATGAAATCAATAAAAATGGAAAAGGAATAAAATATCAGATCTAGTGAATAATATATAGATATTAAAAAGTCAAATAAATTTAGGGGAGTGAGAAATTATTATTAATAGATAAAAATGAAAAATGGAAAAAGAGATTAGAGAAGAAAATGAAAGAAAATAAAGGATTGAAGCAAAGGAAAATAGAGAAATGAAATAAAAGGAATGTATAAAAGCGAAAATGACGCAAAATTCATTCAATTAAGTTTAAGGACTAATTTTAGAATGATTTCTTGCCTTTTAGTAAGTTGATAAGGCCCTTGTAAGTTTACGTTCACTCGGATTTGATTAAACCATGATTATATTTGCTAAACATGCTTGTTTTCTAGATCGTGCTTGAAATCGAGAAACCGGAACTCCGTCCGCTCTTGAATTGGCAATTCAAAATTGCCGCCAATACGAGAAAGTCTAGTTGTTCTACGTCATCAACTGCCATCTTTTTGCAATTTTGATACTAGACTAGACGAGAACGAAATGGCAGCGGAATTTGAAGGAAGTTTAGAAGAATGCCTTGGTGAAATGTCAAAGGAGGTACTAATCTCTTTATTAAACTCATGCTATAAGATTTAAACAAAACAACAGTTGGTAAACATAATTTACATCGTCGAAGTAGCCAAATGTTATCTCTTCGGCCAGGGTCACACTGATCAAATTGGTCAAAGCATCACCCTCTCTATGATTTGCTGAGGTTATTCTTCAGGAAGACTGTGGTGACTAAATGGAGAGATTTTTGTGTTCTGTTGGCTTCATTTTCTCTTGGGAATTTGAAATTACTCAAAAATATATTTTTCGTGGTCGATGTCATGGACAGAGTAGTTAATTTAGATTAAACCTTTTAGCTGAAGCTGTGAAGTTGTTCAATCTAGCAAAAAACGACTGTTTGAAAAAATGGGTGCATAACTGAAGCTAATTGAATATAAATCAAATGAGACAATAAAGATATTAGTAGAGAGAGTACTGAGGTAAAAATAGGCACAAAGAATATCAATTTAAAGTATCAGTTGGCAAAGCCAGTTGCTGGTCAATGAATAAGTATGCTTCCGTTGTGTTTAATTTATTCATACATTTCATTCCCAGTGCAGCATGGTAAGGTGAACCCCTTCTTAAAATTGCATGCAGTCTGATAGTGTTTCAATTTGCAAACTGAGAACTTCAACAGTTGTATCAAGTTCTATCATAACATCAAAATCTGGATAGTTTCAAGTTAGAGATTTTCTTTTTTCTGTCTGAGGTAAATGTAAAATTTTCCAGTATACAAAGTTTCAAACAAATTTGGATGTTTTACCAAAGATTGGACAGATATGTATTGTGAAGATGGGTGGCCCCTAAAACTAATGGAGATTTTCTGCTCAAACATGGTGATTTTTCATGACAACTGTTCTGTTTTATATTTATCAGAAATACAAAAATTGTTTGCAAGTTCTCATAAGAATCTGTATCATCACAAGATAAAATAACCTATAAGTGATCAATTAAATTATCATGAATCTTAAAACAAAGGGAAGACACAAATGCTCAGAATACCTTTTTAAGCTCCATCTATATATACAACATGTCTAATACTTGTATGACCATTAACAGCAGGCTCGCTTTTCTAGATCATTGACTACTTGCAGGATCCTAAAAGGTCTTTGAAAATGAGGCTATTACAAATTTTTCAGTGCGAATTCCTACAGGTTTCTGTTTTTATAGGGTCATCTTGTTGGCACAGGTCTATGAAAGGATCATTCAGGACCTAAAAGTCAATGTATTCCCATCTGAACATCATTTCCTCATTGTTGACATTTTAATTTGTTACATCAAATGTGTCAGCTATAAACTGGCGGTAAATGCCCATTTAGATAATCAAACTAAATTTCCCATAATTTATCATTTTTGTAATAATTTTCCATTAGGTCCTGAAGGTTTAACAAATATCATTAGATGAACAATAGCTCTTGTAAATAGAACAATGCAGGCAGTTAATCACCCTTACAATGCAATCTTCCTAAAGTTTTATTTTTATGGTCTTCACTGTGTAATGGAGCTGTGAAATCAAAACCATGTTATCAAAAGGGGTCATTCTATAAGAAATTAACCAGAGCCTGAAAAAATTGTAACCCTTTTGTCAAAGATTTAGAAACTTTTTTGCCCATCTCTTTAAGGAAACTTTTTAATTCATCCCAATGAGTATCATAATTTACCAAACTAAAGAGATGGGCACAAAAATTTCTAAACCTGTGATATGAGGTCTACAGGCCCTGACTGATTTGACATGGAATGACTCAAAGTGACAAATTCTTTTTTATTGAGCAATTTAAGCCTAGGAGATTAATATTCTATTTGTTTGCCCATGATTCAGAGGTTGAAAAATTTATACATATACAACAGCCATTTATTGATTTTTCAATTTATTTTCATGATTTTTGTATGATTGTGATTTATGATTGTTACATACAAATGATAGATATTTTCACTGATTAGCTGATTACTTTGAAGTCTATTTGGTTATGTTGAGCCATGTATCATTTGCTTTCAAACCATCTACTAACTTTTGTCATGAGCTTGTAGCCACATTTCATTTCAGGAAATGGCATGCAAAATAAAGCGGTTGACTGAATCAAACAGAATTTTGAGAGCTCAAGTTAAGAACCTGCAAAGAAAAGGAATTAAGTTTGACTACAGAAAGACAAATCAAAAACCATTTGATTTCACTCGGTACTTCATCAAGTTTGTTTCTGATTTGACATTTTAAGTATATTGGTGTTTGTACGAAAAATGTTTTCACTGTTGTTAACTACATTTTTCAGTTAATTGTGGAAAAGCTTCATTAAAAGTTACTATCTGCTGAAGGTGTAGATTTTTTATTTAAAAAACTTATTTTGCTAAAGCCAGGCCATAACTTGAAAGAAGCTCAAAACTTGTCAAGAGTTCTAAAAACACTGTTTAGAGTTATCTGTGATCATCAAATTTAAGTAATCTAGTCCCATTAATTAATTGATGATTCAATATTTCATTTTTTTAATGCAGCTACTTTTCACAGCTATTGTATGGTTAAGCTTTCATTTTGATTGTACCATCATTAGTTGTGAAACTGAATGTAGACCATCTTGTTACTGGACCATCAGGAATTTTTTTTCAAATGAGCAACAGATGCTAATCTAAAGATAATTTCTTTAGTTGTGTGCAGCAAAAGATTGCATTGAAAGTTGCCTACATTGGTTGGGACTACCAGGGATTTGCGTTTCAGGAAAATACTGAAAACACTATAGAGGTATTTTTTTGATTTGATTTATGGCTCAGTTTGCAGTCAACTTTTGTATTTTGAAGTGCAAGCACCAGGCTAATTATTCATAGGGTATCACATATTCATTATATTGAAACTCTCTAGTGATTCTATTCTCATAAAATTTTCCTAAAAGCCTTAAAACTTTTTTACACACTAACAAGATGCATGCTAGATTTACATACTTACATCCTAGATTACATGCTGCGATGAAAAATAGCTAGATTCCCACAAAAGATTGCAGCTTTTCACTGATACATACTGTATGCATTTAGCGCTGGAAAGTTTTTTTGATAGGCCAGGTTTTATTCCCTTCCGATATTTATGTAGACTGGCCGTAATATCCCAAGAACTTGGTTGTCTCCAGAACGCTGATAAAAATTCAGTTTTCTCTACGCGCTTTGCTTTGCGAATCCTTGTCTTCAAAAAAGAGATTTCTCCGCAGGAAGTTCAAAGAGGAGATTAACGCCCGTATCGCTTTCAAGGGGAAGGGTGAAAGTATAAACTGAACGTTTACACGAATGTTGTAACACGTTGCGCAGAGGCAAAAATGTTGGATGAGGTGGTCAAGTGATCCAACATTGTTATTATGGTCTTTTTAATATGTTGGATTTGACAATTCTAAAGCTTGTTTAAGAAAAATGTATCGATTGGACTAGCCTCGTCTTATGTTTTCTTATGATTAAGTTAAACTCTATAACAGCTTTCTATGCGATTAAGTACTTGCACAGCATTGCACGCCAGTAAGTAATTGCACACCATTGCACGCCTCGACACCACAAGGAGTGTGATTCTTCGCACCCCTACCATTTTATTCCCAGCATTGCCTGTTGTATGTGTCGATTGTGCTTGTGTTTAGGTTTACTCTTAGTGCTGTAAAAATAATACGTTTTGTGTATTAATTAAACAATATTACGTTTTAAGCAAATTGTACGCAAGCATATACGCGATTAATACGTGACCTATGTCTAATTAGAATGAAGCGAAATATATGTTTTTGGGTGGGAAGTAAAAAGTCCCTTTCTTAATGTTTTAGTAGGCGATTTATGCTGCTCAGTAGTTTCTGCAACTTTATTATGTATTCGTGCTCAACAAGCCAAAATGATCGGAAGTACCAATAAACTAGAATACATTGTACCAATCAAGAAGCTGTCGTACTTCCGTTCTGGGTAATTCTTGATTAGATTGAGTTGCCATTGTAACTCCATTTTGTACGTACGATTCAGTGTGCAAAAGTGACAATTTGATTACTGTAACGGAGAGAATTAACGGTCGCAAAAATAAAGGTTTTTTGTATTAGCTTATATCTGGGTCCTTGCCTCAGTCATCGTGCGTAATCATTAGGTTATTTATGTAGGAAACCATAGCAGTCGTCCTTAAATAACAGTGCAGGCAGCATAAATGTCACATCCCAATTTCAGAGAAAATTTGATAAACGTCCGACTTGTTCGCAGTTTTTGGTAGTCTTTAAATTTCATATCATGATAATTTTACTTTGCTGCCTTTTGGCATACATGTCTGAGTTACGTGAGAGTCTTCGTTCTTGTTGTTTCCCCCAGCATGAACTATTCGCTGCCCTGCAGAAGACTTGCTTGATAGAAAGTAGGGAGTCATGTTGCTACTCAAGGTGTGGCCGAACTGACAAAGGAGTGAGTGCGTTCGGACAGGTAAACATGTGCAAACTTTTTATCTGATGCGGAAGTCAATCAAGATTCAATCGTTTTTTCCAGAGTCGAAACCTGCTTTTGCAATATAAAATGTTGAATATAAGTTTCTCGTTTATCATAGGTTATTTCCTTGAGGGTGAGGGCTGGAAAAACAAATTCAGGTTCTTTTATTTACGTACTTTATTACGTACATATTCATTATTATGTTATATTAATATGCTCAAGACTTTGCGAGTTTCATGTGGATGCTGTCTAGTTCAGTTGGTTTAGGAAGTTCAGTTGGTGCGCATCAGTTGTAACATTACCAGTCTCGTACCACTGTATTTCCAAACTACTGATCACTATATCCTTTTGCGTGACATAAAATGAATGAAATTGTAACATTGTCCTCCGACGCACCTGATGTATAACCTTGATCCCTCTGACCTTGAGCATTGATGATGATGCATTTGTAATCCTGACCCACGAAAATAGCAAAGCTTGACGTAGCTCATCCAGGATTTTATGACTGTACTTGCCTTCAAATTCTAGTACTGTCTCACCATTTTTTCCAATTCACATGTCCATCAATGTTCTCAATTGCCTTTTAAGCCAATGATGCTCTCCCAAATGTTAATGATAGATGCACAGATAGTTTAGTTGACAGAAAGACAGGTCAAATAGCTAGATGTCAGCTTACGCTGAAGAGAAAGAGGACCATAATTTGTTATATGATCAGGCAGTATAATCATGTTGCAAAACATTCCTGTAGCACATTGTCCTGGTTATTTCTCCCCCAATCCGTTGAAAAGATGGCCTACAGAAGAGCCCGTAAATAAGAATTTGTAGTAAAGTGAAAGGAAAAGAATTTTCGGGATGTAAACTCGATATTTACAACGAATGTTTTCTGTAATCCAGAAGGTTTTTGATAGTATATCGGTTCTCTGTTGACCTATTTTGCCGTCTCCATGAAAACCAAAAACGCGGTCATTAAGGTAAGCGTTGCTTCTCGGCCGTTTTCAGCGTCGAAGAAGAGAGAATTCAACCGAGCAAAAATGATTTCAGTTAAAAAATAAACACAACCTGGTCGCGCATTAACATTTTTAGCAGGCTAGAAGCATACCAAGCATAAGATGCTTGTCCAAACTATACTTTTGTGCAATTTTTGTACCTTGAAGAGAAAAATCTTGTTGATTGGCGAAAAGATTAATGAAAGTTGAACGTGCAGGAGCTACCAAATTGTGCCCAGGGTAGTCTCTGAAAAAAACGTAGAAGTATTTTATCGTAAGCATATTTTGCACTTCTCATTTTTTCGGATAGGTTTCATACAAGGAAGGTCCTTTATATCTAGGATAGAAGCTACTTGATTTTTTATCCCTGCATAGTTGGTGTGTTCTTCGAAGTGACTATCGAAGAATGTGAAAGCTTTAGCATCTTTTGGCGGTGGTAATGTTAATTTTTCACCATCGATATTTAAACGTCGCGAATACTTTGTCGGTTCAAATCTTATTTTGAATCTTGAAAGTGCTGTAGTTTAATATTATATTTTGTATGGTGTATTTTCATTACTTTACTTCCTAGTTTCTGGAATCAATTACGTTAAATCACTCAACCAGGTGCTGCCACGAGATATTCGAATTTTATCTTGGGCTCCTGTTGCTGAGGATTTCGATGCGAGGTGATTGTTGACCTTTGTCTTCCACTTTCCTATCCTTGATAATACCGTGTTATGCAAGTAATATAATGAGTTGTTGCGCTCTAATTACGCTTTTCTTTTTCTAGGTTCCGTTGCTGCAATCGCACTTACAAGTATTTCTTTCCTTTGGCAAATCTTGATATCAAGGTTATCACCTATTTCTCACCTAAGAAAATTTGTAATTCTTTTCTACTTCGTTTTCCCTTATTTGTATAATTGGCGTTTGCCTTGCCACACGATATCATCCACCCAATCAATGAAGTCGATCGCGGACATATCTTATTGTGGTAGCATGTAATTTGGGCAGAGTTATTTTGATATTTTTGTAGAGATTTAAACCTTTATGGTCAGAAGCCCTCGGCCAATTATAGTTTTCTGCTACTTGGGCTGCCGTTCTAGTACTTTTGTAAAGTCCAGTTGTTTTGTATTTTGTGATTTAGATGTAATAGGTTACATTTTTTCCGACTTTAATTATCTCTTCTGTCATTGTGCATCTCAGCTTTCAGACATTTTTCTCCATTATGCTTCTAATAGAAATATGCTTATTCGGTCATCTTTAGGCGATGGGGGAAGCCTCCAGAAAACTTATTGGTGAGCACGATTTTCGAAATTTCTGCAAGGTATTTTTAGATGCTTGGTTTCCAAAGTTTTAAATTTTTACTTTTTAAATATTTTTTTGTAATTAGCTGTTCTTTTTTATTTAAGATCTTTTTCCTACACCTGAGATTTTATCAAAGTGTTTTGTCGTTGCGCATTTTGTTGAGGTCTGTTACCATTAAATTAAAACATACCTTAAATTTTCAGGTGGATGTTGGCAACAATGTTAATCATTTTATTAGAAAGATTGAATCGATACAGATTAGTCCTTGCGACATGAATACGAAAGGGTACACATCTATATAGTACATCATGTATTGCGTGCTTCAAAGTCGGACTAAACCCCGACTGCTCTTCAATGATTTTTTGTCATTTTGTAAATATCAAGACTTCGCACTTTGTGATATTAAACACCTGAAGCTTTTAGTTAAGGAAAGCGAACGAATGTCAATCGTTAATTAACTATTGATTGTTAATCAACCAGAACTGGTTAGTCGATCACAATGATTTTTCAGCTTACAAACAATGATAGCAGGGTACGGTAGAAGAGGCGTTTCCTAAATTTTCCTTCGGCATTATGGAATGCTGATATTGTTTGTTCCGTTGTGTTTGATCAGTCCTAATTTGGTGCAGTTCAGGTAACATTTCTAATTGTGATTCCACTCAAAGGGCCAATGGCGAGAAAGACCAAATGTTTGAGATAACCATATGTGGACTGGCATTTCTTTGGCACCAAGTGCGATGCATGGTTTCGGTATTATTCCTAGTTGGACTCCATTTAGAGAGTGTAGAGGTTAGCTTCTTTTTATTTAAACGAGACTTTGCAATAATTGCATTTATCTGACGTTCCCACATTTGCAGTAGCATTTGTATGGAGAAGCTTCTATTTGTAATCGAAAATGTGTAATTGTTGTATTGAAATGACTGTTAGCATTGCAAGTTTTAATGAGTGGCCGACCGTCTCTTTACTACGAGACCCAATTCAACCTTGGCTCCAACGATGCCACTGCATGTATCTGTAAAACCATGGCTCCTACGGTGTCATTGTAATGCTCTCGAGCAGTTTCACTGTCATGTTTTGCATTTTGCATTCTCTACACACCTTTCAAAGACGGAGAAATTGTGGCATGCGAAGTATCACTTTCATGATACTAGCTCTGTTTCTGTCTTCTGTACGCTATGCATTTTGCTAGGTAAAATGGTACGAAAGTCATCTTAAGTGTGACTCGTGAGGTTAACGTGGTGCGACTCTATTTTACGCAGGTCATTGATCGCCTTTTGGACATCGAAGCGCAGCCTAGAAAGCCGCAATACTCCATGGTCTCAGGTACCGTAAGGTTTCCTTTCCGGCATCACAATTACCATGGCTGGTTGCTTTATGATTTTGCGGCGAAGTTAGCCTTCGAAAATTCTACTGATCTTACTAACTGATACTAGCTTTCTTTGAGCGTGATAATATTTCATCTTACAGAAATCCCTCTTGTGTTATATGACTGTTCATTTGACGCGATCAACTGGATGTTTGAAACAGGTAGGCTTCATGTCTTACTTCCTTGTCAAATCCTTACCAATTCATGCGCGAATCAGCAGCTCCAGGTGGTCCAGTCTTCCTAGGTAGGCTACCAGATGGCAATTATGCTAACGTTTCTATTTTAGATCAATTAGAAAGTACTGCTAGACAGTTTAGAGACTGCTGGACCGAAGCGGCCGTCAGGTAATCAGGTCTCTAATGAGATCAGACTTCATGTTCTATACCATATGTTCTGATGTCTGTGTCATAAATTTAGCATGGCAAATCTTTCAATTCAGATGTGCTACTTTTTGCTGTGTCGCTCAACGTGTGTTTATACTATGTGTTTGTTTTTCACGCACACGAATTCGATAGAGATTTTGTTGTTTTTCACGCACACGAATTCGAAAGAGAGTTTGTTGTTTTTCACGCACACGAATTCGATAGAGAGTTTGTTGTTTTTCACGCACACGAATTCGATAGAGAGTTTGTTGTTTTTCACGCACACGAATTCGATAGAGAGTTTGTTGTTTTTCACGCACACGAATTCGATAGAGAGTTTGTTGTTTTTCACGCACACGAATTCGATAGAGAGTTTGTTGTTTTTCACGCACACGAATTCGATAGAGAGTTTGTTGTTTTTCACGCACACGAATTCGATAGAGAGTTTGTTGTTTTTCCCAGGAATCTTTAGCTGCTTTAGTTATCTAGTTTATAGTTTGTGTGCCAGCTACACTGACTCTGAGCACAAATTATAATTTACACATGTAGATATACACTGTTCTTCTTGAAAATGATATTAACAGGGACTGCAAGAGTTCATTGTTTTTATCAGAATCTTTAGCTATTTTAGTGTTTTTCAAATCGTTCATTAGTTTTTTCTGATGGTTTCGAAGGAAGTCATTGCTTGAGAAGATAACGAAAGATTTGCACACTCATCTTGCGGGAGAGGACAATGGTTGCTTTGAAGAGGCCGTCTTGCCGCTAATGACTGGTCACAGGGCTAGGAACTATAGGCCACTTGTCACACGGCCCGTTTGCGGTACAGTCTCTTGCTTCATTGCCTAGGCGATAGGCTGCAACTTGCTTATTTGATCGACGTTATTAGGAACGTTTGTTCTTTAGTATTTCTGTTGGGTGATAACGTATACTAATTTTGTTAGGACAGAGCTTTTGTTGGATACGCAGTCCTTCGTTTTGATTAAGTTTAAATGCATGAACCTTTGAATAATGTTTCCTAGATTTCTAACGATACGACGTTGTTTTTAAATGCCATTTTTTCAATTGGATTCAGTAAGGTTCCTTTTTAATGGCAAATATAAATGGTCGACAGTTTTATGAAGCATTTCTTCTTATTATCATTGTCGGCTGCACGAAATTTCGTTACTATTGTTATTTTCAGCTGAGGCAAGATATTGCTGTTTTCTCGACTGTTCACTATTAAGAAATGTTTCTTCTTCAGATGGACTTGAAAGGCACCTCGAGAAACAAGCAGTCAAGCGGAGAAGACTCGAAGAAAAACACGAGAAAGCACTAAAGGATTAGACAACAGACTTTGAAGGTGGCAAAAAGAAAGGACTCGGTGGTGTACGCCTTTCAGATTGGACTCAGTTAGAACAGTTCAAGACGCAAGTCGAATTGGACGGAGCCATTTGGTCATTGACAAAATGTATTCTGCTAAATATTTCTCATGCGATTAAGGTTCTCTCATGCATGTTTTATCTGTACCACTTGCGAAACTTACTCTTGACGCCCTTACTGAAAATAACAGTGGCAGCTGTTTGATGTTGAATACTCTAAGCGAAGAAAAACAGGCCCGTTAACTAGCAGATCGTTCAACAAGTACGCAGCAGAAGCAAGCACTCTTTCCTTCGTTAGAATTAATTATTTTGACCAATTCGTGGTCTTTAGAGAAGGTAGATGCTCTTTGGAGAAGGTAGATGGTCTTAGGGGATAGAGAATGAAAACTATTCGCTTCACGACTCAAGGATTCAACTTGAGATTGTCAATGGCAAATACCGCAAATTTGTTTTTCAAAGGAAGGTTTATTCCAAAATAAGATGACCCAAAAGAAATGCAACAGAAGAGAAGCACGAAAATTATAAGTGGTGAACGGAACTTCGTCTAACAGTAAAGCGTTTGAGCCAAGATGATGTTTACGATTTCTACCTTAAAGAGCCACTCCAGCCCAAAAACTTTTTTCTGAGATTTTTGCAGGAATTGGCGAGAGCTAGAAGCTATCGTGACTTTCTTTTCAAAAGTCTTTACTCGTTTTTCAGAAATAGACCCACAAAATCTAGAATCGCCGGAAAAAACGACAAATTTTTTTCACACCAGTATCCCATCAAAATGTTTTAAATGCCCTTGGGGAGAGTTTGACAAACTCCAGTGAATTGTCGATTCACAATATCCCTTGCATAAAATGTGAGTATTCGCGTTGAAGAGCAAACCTTCATTCACGAAAGCACGCTTTATAATTTGCCGAATCACGTGTTAAAGGTTCAAAAAATGTCCAATCCAGCTCTTGGGGGCACTCAAAAAGCAACCTCTTTTTTATTGAAAACGAGACTTCGATAGGGAAAGAGGCCAAAAGCACCCCCCCCCCCAACTTGCCCGTATAACATCGATTTTCGGAATCAGCACCCTAAAATTACCCAAACCACCTAATTAGAATTATTTCCGCGTCGGGGGGACCGAACTCCATTTTCCGCCTGGTCTACTTGATGTTGCTTCAGATCCCTGTATTCCACAGGGCGCTTGGAAGTGTAGTATGTTTATTGGCGCGGGTTTCGGAACGCCATGTTTAAAGTCAAGATCATATCAAGATAGAGCTTCATTCAGAAGGCCAGGAAAATGCTGTAAGTGATGTTTCTGTTCAAAGTTTCTAACTTCTTTTAGGAAGAAAATCTCGGGAGAGGCAGGGGTGGAAAAAGTATCGGACCACGGGACCATTGGTCCCAGTAAATATTTTGTCTGGGCCAGAAATAAAAAAAGCAGAAATCCAAATTTATATAGAAAGATAGGGTCAAAATTTAAGTTAGAAAGAATCAACAAAAGCAGAAAGAAAAATATGAAAAGTCAGTTGTTCAGCAAACAATGGTTAAGCAACCATACCAGAAATTAAGAGTCTAAACACTGCAAGCCATTTCAAGTTCATGGAGAGAGCTTGTGTGACAGATGGAGGATTCAAGAAGCAAATTGTTTCAGTTTTGCTTCTGCACTATATAATTAGCTCTTCTATTAAAGACCTGCAGTAGGCAACAGCATTTGACCAGTTTTAATGACATTTTATATAGTAAACCCATATTTACAATGATAACATGAGGTAATTAAGAAAAGGCACCATGTAAGACAGGGAAGTTCTTAACTGAATCTATGATTGAATGAATAGAAAACAGAGCAAACTAATGATATCAAACCATAGAAATTCGTTCGGAACTAAGCTATCAATTGTCATACAGCTATTGACGGTTGAAAATATTAGTGCAAGTTGCTTTTTATTCTTTAAAGAAGATATGATTATGTCTAGTTCCAAACTGGTTGAGTCACTGTACTTCTGAATGTTCAAAAGGCACAACTTTACGTGGCACTTTTCTGTGCTGTTTGTTTACGGTGCAGAAAAATTTGCTATCTGAACTGCAGTCCCAGAAAGAAAAAAAATTTTCCACCCCTGGCGAGAGGGAGGCTGAGCTTCCCACCTCTAGCAGTAAATCGTGGAAGTTAAGGTTAAAGTTAAGGAAATCTGATTTGCTACTCCAAGTTGTTATTGATTACAAGAGAGAAAGTAGCATTAAAATATGGAGTCTAAGTGCGAAGATAATTTTATGGAGCCTTGCCTGGTAAAATATGGAGTCTAAGTGCGAAGATAATTTTGGTTGCAATCACGCTGAAATTAGGTAAGCAGTAGGGTTACTGCACAGGAATATCCAAATTGCTCTATCCTCCTTTCTATAGTCAGAAGGGATAAACAATCCCCAAGGTCAAGAGAACAAGATGCAGTTTCAACTCTGTTAGAGGGAGTGGTGGTGGGAAAGTCATTTTATGAGATTAAGGGATGACTAACAATCTTAGGGAGAGGAAAATGCTATATCAAAATATTTTTCTCCTTGGAGTTCACACTTATCTGCTTAAGCAAATAAGAGAATTCATTAAACTCCCTGTCAAATA
This sequence comes from Nemopilema nomurai, assembly GCA_003864495.1. NCBI lineage: Eukaryota > Metazoa > Cnidaria > Scyphozoa > Rhizostomeae > Rhizostomatidae > Nemopilema > Nemopilema nomurai. Next base: position 368,583 of record ML133451.1, read on the forward strand.
GATATACAATAGAAACGGTCAAATCAATCAAATGTTACATTGGGCATTGGTGTTTGGAATATAGTGTTGAGATTATTTAAGGCATGTGATAAACTGGACTTCTGGGCAATGAAAAATGTGGGTATGGAATTGCAGCCATTCACAGCGTGCTCTGCAATAGTTTCCTTAACATAATGCAGTTTTCCTTCTTGGTATATTTGACTGTGCTACAACCAGACTGGAAACTTTGCTGCGCGCCCACAATATCTTGCCCATTACCTTTTCAAAATTGGCCGGGCAAAATAATCAAATGTGTATGTGGCTGCACAAATAATCTTTCCACACCACAGCAACAAATCAAAGACCCATAACAAAATATTCTGGCAAAAAATTGGGGGCCACCGCCTTGATCAATTTATTGCAGCCACGCAAAAAATTTTATGAAATCCTTTCCAGTCTGGTGCTACAGGTCAAGGAGATTTTATTGACCAACTGATGAATTACTTTTTTCCAGCTGCTGTAAAGAACTTTGGTCAATAATATCTGGGCGCTCTTCCCTTTTGCTGCCTGTAAGTTCCATTTGTGATATATTTTTATGGAATACTATCAATAATGCCAAACAATGAACAAATGACAATGTTTGTTTTGCCATTCAACAAAATTTTAAGGAGCGAAACAATATTCATCAACTTATTTACATTATTTAGAATTTTTGCATCTCTAAACCAATTGAAAAAATTAGCTTAAAAGCCAATGCTGATATTGGCTAATCTTTGGTAATGTGACCAATCAACAGAAGCCACCTTTTGTAGGATCCTAAGCCAAGGAATCACTCATTGTAAAGAGTAAAGATAAATAAGAATTCTTCCAATGGAGACTTCTACAGTCTTAGTACAGAACAAACATGATTTACATATCAAGCCAGCTATCAATTGCAGTTTTTTGAAAATTTGAAGCTGCCTCCCAACAATAATTAATTCAGAGTCCTAAATTCTATGAGTTTTCTGTCTACAAGCTAGTAATGAAGATGTAATTTTTGTTCAAACCAGGAGGAAATAGCAAAAGTGCTAGGTGATAATGAAGAAAGGTTCTGCAATGGTCTTGCTGCTTTTGAAAGCTACAAGTAATTATTTTAAAGTTTATTTAGAAGTCTGCTTTCTTGATGATTGGAAGTGGGCTTTATTCATTGTGTTGCAGTTATTTTTTCCCAATATAAGAAGCAAAGTAATTCTTTACTCAAGTGGAATGTTCTTTGAGCCAAAGAATCAAGGTGAAATTATTGCAAAAGCTTTTGGTAATTACTTATTTCAGGTCAAAAAATTGCCTCTTTTTTACTTGCTGGATAGGCAGTACACAAGCATTAATGTAAGCAGGAAAGCCTCTGTTTACCACCCTGGTTTTTGCTTTATTTGTGTTGGTGTTTAATGTTATTTACATAAAATGTTTTTGTGATTTGTCAGAAGTCCTTTTTTGTTTTGCTAATGATTCATACATCATTAAATTATAAGATTGCCAGGCTCTTGGGGAAATTTTTGCCATAACTTGTTTTTATTCTTTATTCCCTGATTCTTTTCAACAGCGAAGGATCTTGTTTAGAACTACAAAAAGGCAATTCAAGCAAAGGGCTGGATTTGGTGCTGAAATTGAGTGAAATATTGGTAATAAATCATTACGTCTAAGTCATTATATTTGCTAAGTCATTATATTTATATAATATAAAGATAGAGGCATTCAATGGAGTGTTTACCTGCTAAATTGTTTGAGCCCCCAGCTGATTATTTCATAGGGTCTTTCATTGATATCAGTGTGTTCTTGTAAGCAAATATAAGTTCATTCATACTCTCTGTTGAAATGTTTTCATAGTTCTCCCAAATCTGTGTCATGTTGATTCAAAGCACCTAACTGAATAAACATGCTTGATTAACCAAGCACTTGTCTTCAACTCATTTCAGGGCCAGTTTCCAATAACTGTTTACATTATCACTAACCTATCATGAAATTAAAGCACAACTTTTAGTAGTCAGTTTTATTGATATCCGCATTTCAAATATAACAAGGTTTAGTCTGGTTTTCACTGTGGGTCATGAGAGATTAACAAGCATAAGTAGTTTAAATGCGCACAATGAAGCTTTTATCATTATTTTGAAAGTTTTCAGGATTTTCATTAAGAGTTTTCATGATTTCACTGGAACAATACATTTGAAACACATTGTTGCTGAACTCCCTGATCTTAATTAAATCTTTTATAAACATTTGATCTTGAGAGTTGCTTGTTTAAAAGCACTTTGTAGGATAGCTTGCCATGTCAAAAGTGGGAAAGTTTCATTATACATTTTAAGATGCACAATTTTCCTTTATCCATCCAGAATCTTGATGCCATCCAAACAAATGAGTTGTTCCAAAACTTTGTCAGGTTGGAATTCTATGGAACTTCCAGACAACTGCAGGTGCCTCTCTGTTCCTCTTCTACTAACCTTATTCATGTACTAAATATGAAGGTTGGACTATGTCTAATGTTTATGGGAATGAGTCACAATATTCTGTTTTTTTAGACTCTAAATGTACATGACACTATAAACCGGTAATATATGATATAATTTAAACTTGAAAATGGAAAACATAAATTTAGCCAAGATAGAAGGTGTTGAGAATGGATTATTAAAGTGGATTTATTATCATTCATAATCAAAATTAAAAATTTGTTACATTAAATTCAAGCATCTGTTTGTGAAAATCTGTTTTTATAGTCCTGTTTATCCCAGTAAAACGTTATAGTGGTCAGTATGGTTGCTTGAGTGGGTTTCATAACATTAATTTTCCCAAAGTTAAGCAAGGACTAATCTTTTATTTTCAGAGACAGCTGGAACAAAGCAGTTTTCCAGACGAGCTTGTCACACAAGTAAGCTACATCTTAACATTTTCATCCCCGAGTTCACCCATGCAGTTCCATCTTTGAAGCTTCCTACCATTTTGCTGTCATTAGCTTGATGGTTGGCCATTTCCATACCAGAGATTTTGTTTGAAATTAACTCCCTGTATTAATCTTTTCTAGATGGTTTCATTCTATTTCAAAGAGAGAACTTTTCTTCTCAGATGTATTAAGTACATTGTTACATATTCGCAGCATCCTGAGTGTCTCTTTCAGGTTTGTTTGTTCTTTCATTTGCTTCGCTAAGTTTCCCAACTTACTCGTCGCTCTTTCCAAACTGGTTAAGATTTTTAAAATAAACTTTTAAAATGATTACCTAGTTGTATTCTTCGTAAACGTCTATAGACATTTCCTTGTGTTAATCCTTTTATGCATCTTATAGAATTACACAAGGTTCAGCCTGCTTCTATTAGCAAAGATGCATAAAATGGCAGTTTGCTTATGCAAATTCTCATACAATAACTGTCATGATGCAGGTTTTTGCATTAGTGAAACATGAATCATATCTAACAAAAATTACGTCAAAGATATCAGAGTATATTTTTTGATAAAAAAACTCACAGTAAAATTTTGCTGTTCTGTTGTAGGTGCAATTTTCTAATTGTTGTAAGAGAATGGTCAGTCATGGATTTATTGATAAGGTAAACACCTGTATACTAATTATGCGAATAGGGCTTGTGATTCCCTGATCAGCATCAAGCTAATGTGTTGTTTGGTGCTTTTGGTTGTGCCAGAGAAGGGAAGATAGATAGTAAGTGATAATTCATAGTTGAAGCAAGCACACAGCTATGAAACATTGCAGCCTTTTTGTGAGCAGGTGAACTGCCTTTCTTATCAGGCAATCTGATGGATCTGTTTGTGCTTCTTTTACTAGATTTTTGAACAGCTAAAAGAACGATGTAGCACTGGTATGATTCATCAAGGGATAAAGGTTTTTGTTATTACTTTTGTTTTTATATATCTTTATACTAATGCATTCATATCCTATATATTTTTATATCATATGATTTGATATTATATATTGTAGTAATATATATCTTTTTTGTAGTATCATATTTGATATTTAATATGTGATCCATACTCTACGATATTTGTTATGCTATTTAGGATATTTCGTGTAGGGTTATATGTTTTTTTAAAGAAAAGTTGGGTTCTATCCATGCAGGGAAACACACAGTTGGAGGGCCAGTTTGCGTACCAGGGACTCCTTGAGCAGGTATACCTGTCATTAGATCGTGTTATCATTTTGATATTAGATATTTCCCTTATGAAAATGTAGACTCTGGTACCTTATTCTAAATGTTAAGTTTTTCAAGTTCATTTTTCCTGGTTTCCATAAAGCAGTAGCAGCAACCAACAATGTACGTGCTTCCCATAGCAATCGGTTGTCATTTCTTTTTGCAGTACGAATTACTTCAGGTCCTTCTTTTGTATTACAAAGATGCAAAGCCTTCTGGTGAAAAGTTTGTTGACATTGCGCGGTTCATTCAGGTATGAACGTGGCAGGGTAATAAATGTTGCTAGTTAAATTGGCCTACTAGGAAGTTTGTTTTAGGGAAAAATCACCTCCAACTTAATTGTTTCCCTGAACTCTTTATTCTTGTTGGTTTTTTAGCTCATTGCATTTTTGAAGAAAAGAAGAAATTGTAATTTCTGTTAGCGTAATTGCATATAAGCTTAACATAACAAAATGATGACATGTAAGGGAAGTTATGAATATCAAAGTTCCTAGATCATTGAATGAATAATCTAAGTCTTCCAGTCTAGGTTTTGGTTGATTATGTCAAACCCTAAGATTATCCCTTGATTCTTAAATCCTTGGCTAAAGTAGTCATTTCAAATTCCTAGTCACTTCAAGCTTGTGATTTCACCGACCAGTGAATCATAGTTGACTTTGCTCTCTTGTTTTAATTACCAACATGCATTCTTTATTTTTCTACTTGAGATGAAGTAATTGCCTTTTGAAAACGGAGGCATATTTTTGTGACGTTTGGTCTCTAATTTCCTTTTTCGAACCCTAGTACCTCCTGTGCTTGGAATTCGAAATCAACAAGCAAGGGGTGGTTTAAACTAATTTGTCACATTTTGTGCACTCTTTTGCTAAATTTTTTTATCCCTGGTTTTAGTCAACTGATTGCGGAATGAAACAAGCAGACAAGCGGCATTTGGGCCTTTCATCAAATTCTTTGTTACAGTACATTGGGTACAGTATGATTAATAGAGATGAATTCGGTACAGTATGATTTATAGAGCTGCATTGCGTAGGTGGTATTTCTTCTTAGCAAATGCACTCGTAATAAAGGCTTCTGACATAACTCTAAAAGCGGGTGTCCAGAAAAGATGGTATTGGTATAACTTCCAGTGCACTGCACTGGCGAGACTGCTGCAATTTGTTTGGTGTCGTCCAATCAAGTGGGGGTCGAGCGTTTCAAACGCACAGTTGAACTTTGCAGATTGAGTGTTATAAACATATTTTATGATTGGCGGCATCTCTTTTTCCTGGCAGGTTCTGCAACTGTTTGATCTTGCTGGAGGGACTTGACTTGGATTATCTCAATTGCCTTTGGAAACAGGAAAGGTAGTTTCTCATGGAAAGATTATAAAACTGTTGTCAAGAATAATCCAAATGTTAAGCTATCAAAGGCTAAGCTATTAAGCTATTATGGGCTAGCATTGTACTTTTAAGATTGTTGTTTATGAAATGTTTTGATTTGATTTCAACAAGCATTTTATTTCGATGTTTCGATGTGATTTTACATAGAAACATAAAATGAAGATTAAATGATTATTTTTAAACTGAACCGTTCTACTAATTTGCATCTTTAATGAGTTTTAGAAAACCACAGTGTTGAATACTAACCTTTCGAGTCAAAGTAAATCTCTAAACTAATTTTCGCGGATTTTCTCTAATTTGTCAGATCTGCCCCGGACCACAGAATCCTTTCTAATGTGGAGGTTGTCAAGGTACTCTTCATTACTCAAATTTGTGTAAGTTCTAAGATATCTGGGCGTTGGATTTTTGACTATTAATTAAATCAGGTTTTTAGCCTTGCCCCATAGTTTAGATTCTAAATGCCTGTCCACAATCGTCTCCTATTTCCACTTTATTTGTTAACAATGTTCGGTTGTAGAAACTTGACGAGCTCTTTGCTAACTTTGAAGAATGCGTGCACCAGTCTCCCGTCTTGTTGGCTTGGGCCCTCGTGCGACACCACGTGAAGCTAGACGAGGAGCTGGTCAGTTTTAATTGCTATTTTTTATTCATTTCCTTCTTCTGTTGTCTGAATTTTTTGTGTCAACTTTGATGTTTTCCGCCTAAACGTCCATTGACTATTTTCTTAATTTGCTTCGAATTTTTTTGTCTTTATTATTGGAGTCGCGCAAAAACGAAAAAAGACATGATACAGTTTTTTGGACGATGCATCTACTTTTACTTGACATTGTCTTACTGACAGAAAGTTGACTTCCCACTTTTAATTAAAGCATCTTGTTAAACGTATGAATGGAAGCAGATAACTCTTTGCAATTTATAAGATGCCTTCATTTCGATGTTGTTAGTGACATTATCAGGATAAACACTGGATAATTGTAAATGAAGACTATTTGATGATAATTGTTGCTTGAGGTAAACTGCTCATGAATACGATTTGTAACGTTTTTGCCTTTTTTTGTTAATTTAATGTATCTTGCAAGGTATTTGAAATGTTTGGAAGAGCAGCAGTTGCATTTGACGTGCTTGGCTACCTACTTCTGTTATTAAAATGGGCATCCTCCTCTCTGGCCGAGGTATAATATCAATACTTTGTTCCTTGGAGTAATTTTAAATCGGAGTAGTTGCTTTTCAATATCTTTAGTTATTCATTGAGCATCCAGTGCTAAAGTTTCTTAAGCTCAAGTAATTTGAGTTCGATCTTCCCAACTTCCTTTCAACTCTCCTAGGCTATTAACAAATTTCATAGCATTTAGAGAAGTTGGAGGTTATTTCTTTATAAAATTCATTCTCTTCTTCTGTTTACCATCAATGCTGCCTTGTTTCTGTCAAAGCTAAACCATTGAAAGTCCATTAAAGTCTTACAGCTCCTCTTCCTTTCCAGGTCGCGTCAAATTTTGTGAAATGCTTAGTATGCCATCTGTTGGATCAGACATTTATTGTCTTTCACGTTGACTCTTTCAGTAATCCAGAGGTATGTCATTGAAACTATGAAGTTTTCTTATTTAATAAAGTACATGGTGTTTTATATTACTATCATTGCTTATAGTTATTTTCTCTTTACTTGCGCAATGCACTATATTGCTTCGGTATAACAAATTATTACAGAATTTTCTCTAAATGTTGCAGGCAGCGCAGAAACTATTGCAAGAGGTTGCTGCTGTTTCAGGTTTGCCAAAAGAAAATCCAAAACTGGTGAGTGATACTCTCAGATTGAAAATAAATTTTGCTCTAAAAGTGATTGTACTTTCTTCATTTATTTCACATTTTCACTTTACATATTTAGGTTTTAAACTCTGCTTGGTGAAAAAGAGGGCTTCTGCGCTATACGTTTTGTTTGCAGCATACATTATGCGGGATTATTGCTTTTTTGTAATGTAATGTAGCATGGTGGAGAAGCTGGCCATTTACGCGATGGATGAAAAAATTTGGCGAAAAACTATATTGCGTTGAGTAAAATGGAAAATTCAATAAACCAAAGAGAACGTCCCCAGGCTCTTCATTTAGCTCGAACGTGAAGTTGTGGTGACCTTTCACATGTCCATGTCCACACTTTCACATGTCCATGTCCACACTTTCACATGTCCATGTCCACACCTGAAGTATCAAAAGCATCTTACTTCTTCATATTTCATAATAGAATCCCATCATGAATTTTGAAGGGTTTTCCAAATTTCAATGTTTCTTCGGAAGGTTATGTTGTTTTTGTTTCAAGGCTGACAAAGGTGGTGCTGACATTCTTTTGGAATCATGTGAAAACCAGTAAGTTATCGTGAATTGTATATATTATTGAATTGAACATTTTATTGTTATTATATTATTGTTTATAATGCTGAACAGCACTAATTTTGCATGAATTCGGCTTCGAACGTCACGATGCCTTCGGAATTTGGATCCGTGAACCTCTATTTAGATTTATTGTAATGAATACGATTGACTGGCTGACTATTAGAAAAGAGTATCAATTGAAGTTTGTTGATTTGTCAGCACCTACCAGGTATCTAAGCTAGGTTTATGTTTGGCTATCTTTAAAGCACGAAATCCGGAATTTTAATGTTTCTTTCACTTGGCTTGTATGTGATAGACTCGTATCTGTAATCAACACTTTGGATTCTCAACAATACTAAAGTCATTGTTTCGATGTTATCAGCCATTCTGCGATGCTATCTTGGCATCTTCTTTCCCTCTAGGTTTCCCTTGATGCTCTGCTCTTTCTTGGATGTAATGGCTTCCTGCATCTACGACGGGGAATCAGGCTTCCGGGTGAGCTTCATTCATTTTCATTTCTTTCCCTTAATTTTATCAGGGTAATGTTATGCATAACATGATGTGTTCCTTTTTAGATTTTAAGCAATTTATGTAATTGCAAGTGGAAATGTCTCAAAGCACGTTTTCTTGTTTTATATTGTGGGGTTTGATTTGTTTTTGAGTCCAAATGCTCGCGTTTAATATTCCAAATAGCAGTTCTTTCTGAATCAAGCAGCTGCAGCATGCCTAATCTTCACATTGATTGGGCCCTCAAATTGAGTCTGCCGAGGATGAATTCCTTTTCCTCTGTCGCATGTGTCACTATGCTATTTACTTAAACTGCTATCAAGTTACAGTTCTAATTTTGAAATTATTCCAAATGTGCAGAAAATGTGGAAGCATCCCTTATATTGAGGAGCCTTATCTCTTAGGTCTACGAATATCTCAACAAAATGGAATGGATAACAGAACTTTTTGATGATAAAAGCCATGATGAAATCGTGACAACTGATGATCCTAACCTTGTTGTCCGACTAAGAAGCAGCGACATCATCAGATATGGTATATCTGATTTGGTTTTTGTTGATGAACTGCAGTAGATACATCATCCGTACTAATTACACTAGATAGGCAAAATCCTGAGTGGAATCACATTTCATTTTCATATATTTCGTGGTTGGCTGGCCTGTGACGTTCAGTATAACATTGAGAAGCCAGACCTTTTCATGGCATTAGAAGATCACCACAGAAGATGGATCTTCCTTGTTTAACTATCTGATGGGGTATTTACTAGTCTGATGGGATGTACTGGTTTTCTCGCAGGAAGTGACTCAATAAGAATTCCTGAAGGCTGCATCGGCGTGGTTTCTGAATTACCTAATGGTAAGGCGAAGTGCTCTAAAATTGTAGTGTTACTGTAGCTTCCTTCTTCTTGATTATTTAATCCTCTAGATTCGCACATGCACAGTGACCAACCCTTTGCCTTGCAGGACGACATCTGATTCGGTGGAATGCCCGTTATTCCTGCTGGAATTATTTGCTATTAGAATTGAGAGGATTCGTCGAGGACAGCTTTTATTTTGGTATGGTAACACTTTGGATTGATTACGGGGTATATAATGTAGTTCCTTGCCGATTGTAATGGCTATCTAATCTAGGTTGGCTATGACTTTTTTCAAGGAGGATCGACCAAACAATTATCCCCGATCCAGCCAACAAATCGCATTTTAGAATGTACCGGCTATAGTGTATTATGCCATCAAGGTCTGAAGCATTATAAAGCCATTCTCATTGTCAAATGCATCGGGTCATTTTCGTTAGATAAAGGCTTTTCTTTGTTTATTTATTAATGAGAATGCTATCATTCTTTTTGTGCTTTAATATTCACTTATTCATTTTGACAATAGTGGGAGTGGTTTTCTCGAATTCAATTTTTTTGCCAAAAGCTTTTGGTGTTTTGTCTTCTGGGTACTTCGTCTGGTATAGAAGTTTTACATCGTCAGACTGTGCATGCATGTTAATTGATGGTGCGGTTAGGTCATCTTGTCAGCCTTGAAACTTTGAGCGTTTTCCACGTGTGACACCAACTATCCGTTTTGACCGTCGAAGGAAGGAAAATTTGAATGGCAACTTTTCATCAGCATAAGTGACAGACCCATCAGCACCGAGCCATTAAATGGTTTTGACAGATGCTGCCAGAAAACCAATTCAACGGCACATTAATTGAAACGATTTTCAAATTCACCCTGGATTGAAACTCAAACTGGCAAGAGAAGCGACGAATTAAATCACTGTCCCTTTTGGAGCATGATGTTAATCGTCATTTCCTAATCTTTTTTAACAGAGAATGTGGCTGGGTGCGCTGAAAAGGTGTCGGAAAGGTTGACTTCCATTTTCAAGCTACTGACAACTGTCTTGAGAGTCCAGTGGGAGAAGGCCAAGGATCTGAACGAGCTGATGTCTGAGGCAGTTACGGTCATCAACAGGTGCCCTGAAATGCCCTTCTTTCTTGTATCGCACTGACAGGAAACGCCGCCTATGGCTAAGAAGACAGTTGAATTTTTGTTGCGCTTTTCACTTTTGCTAATGTCAAATTCGGGTTGATCTTTTCTATTTGCAATTAGTGTGGAATGTGAAGAAACCTATGATATATATGTAAATCTTCGTGAAGATTGAATTTATCTTTGAGTTTTCAATGTTGCTTGCACGATTTTCATGATATGCGTTTGCATTTTATGTTTTGATTCTAGGTTCTTCTTAGTCTAAGGACGTCATTTTTTCTTGCACAATTGGCAGAATTTTTCTCCCCTAGGTTTTCGCCCACCCCATCACCACCACTTGAGCTCATTGGAGCCTGTTTAGAGACGCTTACAGTCGTCGCGGGAGAAATGCCAGGACAGGTGGGTTGCCCCTGCGATGTCAGCATCTGCTTCGATTTAGTTTTTCTTCGATTTTGTTTTTTCCAGCTAATACATTCTAATTTATTTAAAAGCATTTGGAAAGTCGAGAATCCTTGGAGACAATCAGTTTGCGTATCAGTAGCAGCTGCTTTATATCAGTTTGTAGGAACACAAGTGCTTGATGGAAACGATATGGCAAATTAATGACTGAAAAATGATGGCACATGATGATCCCTGATAAACAGTTTGGTTTCGACAGTTGGCCAATGATAGAATGATTGGTCAAGTTTTGATGGCTTTTAACTTTAGACAGTTGATTTGTTAAAAAGTTAATTGTGATCAAGTAAACGCTTATACTATTTCTTGAAAAAGATTGCGATGATACGTTGAAGGATTTTGATTGAACATCATTTGACCATGATATTTTTCGTTAAGGTCATCGATCAGCTCCACGACATCGGATTCTTACCGGAGTGCAACATTGTATCATCCAGTCTCTTAGGGAAATGGTATGATCTCTAATTTTATTTTAAACAGCTAAGCAGTTGGTATTGCACCAGGATCCTATATTTTTTTTTGACATACAATCACACACAAATTCGTCTTGCAAAATGTCGAAATGGTCTGGAAAGGCAGAGCCGTAACTTTTTTACAACACTCCTAAAGCAAAAACCTCTTTGAAATTTGGAACGCACACAATGCTAAAAAAAACTTGGAACTGTTTTTCATCCTCATCTTTCAGAGATATATTAAGGTGCGTTAGAAGGTATATTTACACTAGTTTCGTGTCAGTGGGCAAGCTGGGTGGTCACCTGCTTTACACTCCAATCATGGGCCCGTCCTTTAAGTCTCTCATCTGGTGACCTTTAAGAATGCAAACAGTTATGGTTTGGGGCCCCCGAGCTCTTTTACGATTTTTCATTCTTTATCCATGAATTTACAACTGTACAACTGTATTTATATCCCCGACCAATATTCCTAAAGCCCTGATACGCTCTTTACAAGGCAAGAACTTCCAGGCCGTAGCTTATACGAGTGTGTCTAATTATCTCCTACAAATTTAGTGTTCTTTTTTTGGACCGCTATCATTCCGGGGCTTTGTTTGTGTGCGAACATTTGACATTCGTTAGCCCAATTTGAAGTTTCTTGTGTTCATGATTCGACATTGATTCTTATTAACTTATTTTATAGTAAATTGTTTTTCTGAAACCTTCCATTATGGCTCAGTTTTAGTGATATCAAATTGAGCACGGGTACATATGGTCAACTGCTTGCAAACATGGAGTGCCAAACTGGGTGCTACCCCGTTACGAAGTCATATTTGAAGACAGTGAAAGTTCTTCTTGATGCAAAAGACGTCTTCACTTCCCCTCAAGGGTTTCAACTAATTGCGGCAAACGTAGTGTTCATTATCAAGGAAATATTTTCCAGTGTTTTGTCTTGGCGATTTTCTTTGTACACCGATAAAGATGAAGTCGGTAAGTGTTAAAAAGACTTTGAATCGATCCACTTTGATGCATTTTGGATGACAGTATATGATGATGATGACACAGCAAAACTTCGACTAGCTAGTAGGTGATCGACTTGAAACGAGGGGTGATATCCGTAAGCTATTTACCAAGATGCATTTAAACTGCCATTCTATCCTTAGAATTTTATTTTAGCTCAGCTATATTATACTGTTTGTTGAAGTTTTACACAAAGTCTTGTATTTTTATTAGCTTTTGCATTTATCTGTCACGTGGTCACAGGCCTTGTTCTACTTAGAATCTTGTTTTGCCCTTTTAGTTGAGCTCACGCTGGAGTTGTTTTACAAGCTACTAGCCCAACAAGAAGCCCATTCATTGCAGTCTACAAAGTATGTTTAATTGTCACTAGTTTCTATTATCCAACAAACTGTCTTGATGACTAAGGATTCTCGAAATATATCTAAATCCTAAGGATTTTGCGAGAACAAAAGTTAAAGGAAGGTGCTGATAATGTCTACTCCTTTCAATGTGTCTCAGGTCATCTATGGAGTCTTCTAGCATTTTGCTTCAGAGGTCGTCTTGGCGATTCTGTTTCGCAAACTTCGCCAATTTCGCCTCAGCGTTTCCACAGAGAACTCTGATCCAAGCGTAATGTTGTTGTTCTTACAGTGTGCAATTGTTGTTGCTCCATTTGGATGCCGTCTGCAACACGTTTTCTCACTATTTTCACGTATTTAGGCTATGTGTAAGATTCAGATAAGATTCACACTGACATTTCGCTGGCATTTCTTATTGATTGATTGGTGCCTGGCCTTGCAGTAGTGCCGCTTCATGGCCATCATTTATCCATCCAAGGTCGAGAAAGCAAATTTGATAGATACTCATTTTGATTATGGTGCGAGAGTTTGAAAATGTTCATGAGCACAAAGTATGCCTGTTTATTAACAATAGGACAGACAAATTGGCATGAATTGTGAAATTGAAGCTGTAAGAAACTTTTCCCGATTGAACTCCATGCATCTCGGCAAATGGAGTTAAGGATACTCTTGTTTGTTCCATACTATTGGTGAGAATTAGTTGAAAAATCAATCTCTAAGCTTGGATGTGTTGAGATCGCTGGTACAAAAATGTCAGTTAGCGATTTAATTTGAACGATATTTTCAGGTTTATAGGCACTTCTCTTTTTGTTTATTTTTTGCTAGCATTTCCTCTTTAAGATTCCCAACAGCTATCAATGCTCTTCTGTGTGATGGAATCCTCAACGGGGAAGCTGGAGACACCCTTCTTGCAATACTAAACGTTGGAGTTGACTTTCTTAATCAACAGTCATATGATGCGAGGTTTGTTTTATCAGCCTTCCTTCTATTACCAATTTTCTTCTCGTGCTAACAATCTCAATTTTAGTTCAATGATTTGCACTTCCTTGTTTAAAAATTTCGTGTATTGTGGCCTCTTGACTTTCCAGCTTTCTTATTGATTTCTTTTCAATAAGTGATTTTTATTGCAGTGCAAACGTCTCTTCTGTTCAGATCGTGAAGCTGGGCCTGGCTGTCCTTGACAGACTTCTCAGCAGTAAAAAGGTTCGATTCCCATTTGTCATTTGTACCTTTGGCCAGCCATTTTGTCAGTATTTAATTCATTCATAACATATTGCTGTTGCAGTTGTCTTTGAAGCAAGTTTAGTTGTAAATTTTTCCTCTGTCACATGCAATATCCGTCTCATTTTGGGGTTAGTATTTCTCTCGGAGTTTGTTACATTTACTCTTTTTATTTCTTTCGACATTTGCTTTCAGCAGCCAGACTTGAGTGTCCTGGAAAGGAAAATTTGTGCTACTTGGGCAACGTCGCATGAGAGTCAGTTTCTTCAGAGTGGTGGTAATTCTCATTTTACGGTTTTTATCTTCTTTTGTTTAGTGAGGACTCATTTCACAAAGACGTTGTCAGCGTTTCCTCGTTCGATTCTAACCCTGCTTTTTTAGTTACTCATTCAAGGCGGTTTTTGATTGTAAGGGAATTTTTATGGTACTGGTCAGCTATTTTTCAAGTCAAGATTCTCCTTCCCAACTATCAAGCACTAAACCAGAGACGAAATCATGAGATGTAATTTCAGACTTGAAGACAGTTTGGAAAGTAGATTGGAAAATATGCCTTTTGATCTAATTTTGAAAAGGTCGATTTTTCTGTTTCTTAGAATCTTCATGGATATCTAATGTTGCGAAGTACATTTTTCACGAAGACGATCCAAAACTTGCAACTCTCGCCATAGTCGTCCTCCAGCGTGTGTGCTCGGTACGTATCTTGTCTATATTTTTATTAACGCATAACTTTCGTAAAATTTGTTTAGAATTCACCGGTAGGGTCCTCTAAAATAGAATCCACCAATTATCTCCAACGTTTTCCGTCACAGTTTTTTATCTTCCTTCTTTTAGTTTGCATTTACCCAATGTTTGATTTTATCTTTTTCTGTTCGCTCATACCAATTATTTACGCTATTTCAGAATTATTCGGGAAACCTTTTTCTTCTAGAATATCTAATTATATTTTTTTCATGCTGCAGTTTTTATTAGTGCGAATTGTGCTTATTTCGCCTTCTCCTTCTATGAAAACAGTAAATGCATAATTGTCAAGGGATACCTCTCATGCAGTGATCCCTACATTTGATAAGAGACGCATCCACATCTCTACCCTTAGATAAACTCAGTTTCCATCGTTGCATGCTTTGGCTCAGATGCGTTTGCCCTTCGAAGAGCCATTGTTTCCTGCTTGGACAGCAGCACCAAGCCGATCCGACTGAAGGTGGCCATTCTCGAATTCCTTACCCGTGCCGTTGAAGCGCAGCCTGGCTTGCTCGAGCTTTTTGTTAATCACCAACACCAATCTGCTCAAGGCTCTGCAAAGGTATTTGCTGCTTTATTTCTCCGCTGATGCTGAGTAGGATCGTGTTCTTCTGTTGGGGATCTTTTCCATTATATCAGGCCTGCTGTTCCGGCTGCTTTTTATGAGTGCTTAATTTTCAATTTTCTCTAGACGAAGAAGGCGATTGGGAGGCCTAGCTGCTTGCCTGCTGTCCTCAAGTTTCTTGGCAAAAAGGTAGGTCCCACTTTCCATCTGCCCTCATCCTGCCACACATTTGTGACTTGATTCTGCTAGTATTTAGGGCTTGTTTGTCTCATCGATTAAGTGCTCAGATTTAAGTTATTGTTTATTCGACTTTAGTCGCAGACATTCCCGGGCGCACTGCGGGTCGCTGCTCTGGGTTTTCTGCATGCACTTTGGATGAGCAGAATGGATCCGGTTCTGTCCATTCTTCGGAATACGTGAGTATGCAGCATATTCAAGCGAAAAGTGGCCAATGCTTCCAACCGGTTAAACACTTGAGTGGGTTTTTACAGTTAGATGATATCTTATGTGATCTCACTTCTTTATATACACACCTTGAGATACACTGCCTTCTCATTGAATGTTTTGTCTTGAATGTTCGATATGCATTTTACTTGAACCGACTATAGATCTAACGATCCACTGAAGTCGATCATTCATAATTAGGTAGTGAAATTGCATTGCCCTGTGTTTTAAGACTTGCTATGTTAACTATGGAACGAAATTTGTTTCTAGCGATGACTTTTGGAGCTGCCTTGTCACAAGTGTTACAGTAACTGAGAATGAAAAAGCAGTTAGTACCTTCTAACTTTCTATAATTTACTACAGCTTTCCCCGACAATGTTTTACCTTCGTTATACAAAATTACTCTAATGTGATATTTAGTGTTCTAAACGCATTTCTTGTGATTATGGTCAGTCTTAGGATTTTTGATAAGCTTTGAAGAGACAAGCATTTGCTTATGCAAAGCCTAAAGTGAAATTAAACCGCTTTTTTCTTGACTTTAGCTATCGATGGAAGAAGTGCAATTCTTAACCATTTTGCTGAAGCTTCTTGCAATGGAGTCTTATTGTATTTCAGAGTGGGTGCATTAATTTTTCTTCTTTGAATATTATTTCTGTTTTTAGTTGATATGAACAGTGGCGTCCACTGATTCTGTTTATTCTTTATTGTATCTTTTTCGTTAAGAATCATGTGACATTATTCTTGTGCATTCTAGTTCTGGTGCTGCTAGTTCGGATCTGCAAGGCGCCGTTGGCAGTTTGCGAAGTCACAATGTTCACAAGACTATAAAGCATGTGAGTTTATGAAAAATGAATCTAGCACGCCAAAGAGAATAACTTGTTCTTTTGTGTTCAGTAATGGTTTTCCTATATGATTTCATCATTGCGCATATGTCTAGACGCAACGTATTTTAGCGTCCCAAAGTTCATTGGTGTTCATTCGAGTCATCATAAAATATTCCAGGATACTTACAAGGCCCACGTTCTAGAATTGTATTTCACGCCTTTAAACCTCTGACTCGTTTAAAGCGATGTTGCTTTAAGTTGGTAAAAGTGCTGCTTAGAAACCATCGACAGCTTTTTGCAGTGTCGTTTTGTCTGACTAGTTTTCTCTGACTTTTCTTTTCTTTTGCATAATTGAAAGATTTGAGAAATTTTCGAGATCGCTGATGATTTTCCTATTTTCCATATTAAGGTTTTGGAGGAATGTTCTTTAATTGATGGAAAGCAAAAGGAGAGAACTATAGTTGCTGCATGCTCTTTGATCCGATCATGGACAGAATTTGCAATGGTCACTTCATCAAATAAAGTATGTGAACTTTTTTTCATCTGTTTTTCCATTCTGATTTAGCAACTTTTTTACCTGACTGTGGTAAAATCAGCCAAGTACTATATTATGTAGTACCTCTAATCTAAGACTGAGTGAATGCTTTTCTTCAATATCCCTACCGGAATTCCTTCTAATTTTTCTAGCAAAACTCTTTTTAAACTAGACAACAAAGGACAAACAGAGTGACGAGAAAAGGATACAACATTTCTCAGAGATGCTGTCGATTTTTGCAAGTGAAGTAAGCAAAGCTCTTCTTCGAACTTTCTTAATACTTTGATGATAAATCCTTTTATCAATTGCATGTTTTGTTTTTGCAATTGTATATTTTGAAAGTGTTTTTATGTCTTTCTTACAAAACAGGAATGTTTATTCATTTCTTGTGCAGATGTTTTTATAATATTTCCAAAATTTATGTCGATAATCAAAGTTTGCAAACACAGTCCTATGATCGAGTCTTAAATGTCCCTTTTAAGGTCGAAAGAAAGGTATCCGAGGAACTGTCATTAACTCTTATGGTTCTTGCAAGACAATGGTCCGGGTAAGGTTTTCCTTTTCAAGTAGTTATATCCGCACTGGAATTAACGTCTAATTCTAATCTTAATTTTTCCTTTGTCTTTGGCCAACATTAGCCTTACCTTCACCAAGTTTAATACTCATCCATCTTCATTTTTCTACTCATTCCATTTCTTCCCAACTGACAGTTTATATTGCATCCACTGGATTACATATTGCATCCATTGTACTCTTGGTTTCTGTATCATCTACAATTATTTAGCCGATTTAACTTGATTGCAACTTGGATTTCGCGGACTTAGCATCATCAAATGACTGGAAGCAAAATGCAGGCTTTACATCCATACAAAAATTGCTTAGTGTGATAATGTCTTTTTTTATTTCTTGATACCTACCAATTGTTTAATTTCATGTTGAACTTTAGTGTTCCATTGTGCATCTTGTCATATTAATAAGCGCCTTTAAACATTTTTAAAACATTCTACCGATTCTTCTCTCTAGGTTGTTGTCAAATGTTGCCCATCTGGAAAATGAATTAATTACGCTAATTGAGAAGGTTTGCAGTGAAGGTGACAGGTCTCTCTCTGCCATACAGAGCCATTTGTTTTCAGCGCTCCTCTTTCTTTCAAGCCAATTCACTGGTACGTTTTCCTCCGTCTTTATAAATTTGTTCAAAATTTTTCTTCTTGATATGTAGGCAAGACGCGTTGCAATTTGAAGCAAGCTGTCTGTTTGACTCTTTTAACACGTCATTTTGAGTTGGTGTGCGATGAACCTGATTGTTATCTTTATGTTAGATGGGCTGTTCTCAAAGAATGTAAGATTTTTTTGACTGCTGGGCTGAAATTTTCGCGAAGCTGGAATGGGGGCCCGAGCCATAGTTTCACCCTTGCCCCCTTTTCCTCCCAAAAGGAAATGGGCCCCCAATATCAATGCTCTAATCCAGAAACAGATACACTCCCCTTTGATCACTGTTGCTGAATTGTCTAAGAAAGGCTATTCATCGATCTATTCTCCTGTATATTGCTATCCTGGTTACTTGATTCAACGTAGAGCACTTTAATGAAAGTTGTGATTCTACACACCTTTAGAGAATGCGGATCTTGTGTACAGAAGATGGCTCTCCTTTTTACCACTGGTCTGCAAAATCATTCAAGATCTATCTATGGAAGTTATCTCTTGCCAACAAACTGTATGCTTTAAGGTATGCCTCCATCTTCTTATCTTCAAAGAAGCGATCGTGGTCCAATATTTGCTCTAGGTCATTTGATCAAAAATCCATTGCCTTTATTTGCAGCGCCTCAATCCAGCTGCCTATGCTTTTTTATCTTTCGGTTAAGCGAAAATCATCAAACCTCCAACTCTAATCCTAAAATGATCTAAACAAGTTTATAAACGCCTGTGTTTTTCTGACCACAGTTTTGTTTTTGATGGACTTGTAAAGGTACTTAAATGTAATGGTGCTCAGTTTAAAGATCAATAATTTGTTTTCTGTTTTAGAGACTTCTATTGATGATAAATTTGATCTCTATCGCATCTCGACGATTCAAGGAAAGTACGCAGCTGCTCCATATTTTCGAGGAATACTCCATTTTTCATCAATTGACGAGTGTGTTGGGAAACATCAAAAAGGTTTATCAACAGTTTCTCGCATGTCTATGTTCATTTTTTGATAAAAACGTCCGTCAATACGTCTCGAAATGCCAATTGAAATTTTCAAGCTGCGATTTAACTAGGTCCGTAAAGAGAGTTTAACAACTGCGAAGTTATCTGTTTAATGTAATGAGGTGTTCCCACGTGTCACAAAATCAGATCATTTTTATTTTATAACTTCAGTTTGTTCAAAGACTTTGCCCTGCTCGAAATTAAACAATCAATCCGATCCTTTAGAACGAACTTGATCGATTTTAATACAAATGTCTTTCTTCAGGAGCAATGCTACGACGACCTTATCAATGCCATTTTTTCGCTGGCCCTTGTTTTTGCCAGGGATTCAAAGGTATCATTTTTCTTCCTAGTAAAGCATTCTTTTTAATATAGAATTATCGATATTTTATAAAATCTTAATTCACAATAGCAAGAAAAAGCGGAACTAGTTTTTGCATACTTTTTCGTCCGACACTTCTCAGAGTCTGCAAACGTCGGAAAATAACTTACTTCAAGTAAGCAAAAACTAGTTCCGCTTATTCTTGCTACTGTTAAGTTTTTGTACTGTAAAGCAGTTGTTTGCTTAATTCTCTTCTTAGAATACATTTATTGGGTATTCTATCCAAGCAGCTCTTCAAGTGCAATCTTGCTTGTACATCTTCTTCAAGTGCAATCTTCTTTGCGTGATACCTATGCAGTATCCTTTTGGTTCACTGATAGGTTACCATGCACTTTACAATTCATTTGATTTGTTTCCCGACTTCGTAATCATTTCTGAAATTCAGAATCCCCCTTTTGATATCTTTACAAAGGCGAATCGTCTCTCTGCCTCGCGATTTTTTGTATGATTTTAAGAGCTTTGACGCTCTTTGAATGACAAATTTTGAATGAGCATTAGCGATGACTTGCTGAGCAGAATGCCACTTGATGGATTGTACGGGGTTAAGTCGCTCATATTTCATAATGGGTGACTATGTTGCCATTTTTCAGTTCGAATGATAACTTATAACTTTCAAGACAGATCGACTGATTTTATTTGGGTTTGACCATGAAAAACATGGGTGTCTGGTCCACAAGCAACTAACCCCACTTTTTCTATTTTTAACATCTCCACGCTCAGTTCTGGCTTTTGTTTCTAGTTGGTGGACATCATCTTGCAGAACAATTTTTTAAGGTTCTTGGTCGTTAATTGGAACTGGAGTCCCAGTTCTTCGCCAAATGGAAGTCACACAGAATGCGAGGTGGGCCTAAATGGGCTACAGGTCTTTTTCTTAGTATGCCCCGTTTTGTAATAGACTGTGAAGTAATGATTAACGGTATTTTTCTGTATTACTCTACTCTAGGAAATTTCATTCTGTTCTTTTGTAACTTTTAGAAATATTGTTGATCTAACAGTGTGATGAATATTTCCTGACCTACAATTTCGATCAAACTTTTTATTTCTTCACTCCTGGGGTAGGCAGCAAAGTCTAACTTTATGTGTCATTTCGTTTGTGCCTAAAACCTTTCATGCAGCTGATTAAGATGTATAGCGAAGCATCTATCGTGTCTTTTTTAGCACTGGACTACAGCTCTCGCTTTGGTGACCATTTTGCTTAGAACATCGTCTCACCGTGTGCTGGATGGCGCTTTGTCATTTACCGCTGCTAACAGGGGAAGAATAATTGAAGTAGGTGTCGCATATGGGTTCTAACCTCTCATAACTGATAGCATAACAGGGTCTGTATTGATATTTCACAGAAAGCAACAACTGTTGCCACTTTGAGTTGCCAAATATGAGACAACAGTCCATACCTTTTTTGTTATACCTCATCCTTTTTGTTGTACCTCATCCTTTTTGTTGTACCTCATCCTTTTTGTTGTACCTCATCCTTTTTGTTGTACCTCATCCTTTTTGTTGTACCTCATCTTTTTTGTTCTCTGTCACCTTTTTTGTTCTCCCTCACCTTTTTGTTCTCCCTCATATTTTTTGTTCTCCCTCATCTTTTTTTTCTCCCTCATCTTTTTGTTGTACCTCACCTTTTTTGTTCTCCCTCATCTCTTTTGTTCTCCCTCATCTTTTTGTTGTACCTCATCTTTTTTGTTCTCCTTCATCTTTTTGTTGTACCTCATCTTTTTGCTGTACCTCATCTTTTTGTTGTACCTCACCTTTTTTGTTCTCCCTCATCTTTTTTGTTCTCCCTCATCTTTTTTGTTCTCCCTCACCTTTTTTGTTCTCCCTCACTTTTTTGTTCTCCCTCATATTTTTTGTTCTCCCTCATCTTTTTTTTCTCCCCAATCTTTTTGCTGTACCTCATCTTTTTGTTGTACCTCACCTTTTTTGTTCTCCCTCATCTTTTTTGTTCTCCCTCATCTTTTTGTTGTACCTCATCTTTTTTGTTCTCCCTCATCTTTTTTGTTCTCCCTCATCTTTTTTGTTCTCCCTCATCTTTTTTGTTCTCCCTCATCTTTTTGTTGTACCTCATCTTTTTGTTGTACCTCATCCTTTTTGTTGTACCTCATCTTTTCTGTTCTCCCTCATCTTTTTTGTTCTACCTCATCTTTTTTGTTCTCTGTCACCTTTTTTGTTCTCCATCATCTTTTTTGTTCTCCCTCATCTTTTTTGTTCTCTGTCACCTTTTTTGTTCTCCATCATCTTTTTTGTTCTCCCTCATCTTTTTGTTGTACCTCATCTTTGCTGTATTTTATCTTTCAATGCTTTTTCGTGAAAACGTTTGTGTTGCGTATTTTAGGTGGCCTATTTCCATTATGTATTGCTTCTGTCTTTGTTAGCAATTTTACGGTGATAGTTTGCTGGTCAAGTCAATGCCTGGGCGTTTGTTTCTTTGAATTGACCAACCTTCAGTGAAATTTTCTTGTTGATTTCCAGGCGACAAAGCTAAATACTAGGATCAGGTCGGAGGCACTGTTGAAGGAATCGAGGGAGACGGCAAAGCTGTTCTTACAACTGTCGTATTCTTGGAGCAAATTAACTAGCATGGAGCCAGAACTTATGGAAACATTAAAGGTGAACACTAAACTTCCAAAGAATTGCTACTTCTACGAATCAAACGTCTTCATTAAATGTTCGTAATTTGTTCAAGAAGTTCTACCTTATGGCTGTTTTGCAAATTTCTTTTTATTATCTATAAATATTAATATTTTTGTTGTCAGCTTCCAGTTTCAGTTTTTTTTAAATTTTACTATTTGGCCCTCCTATTCACAGCTCTGCACAGTCTCGTGGCTAAAATTAGAATGTTTTACAAATTCACACCCTTTTAATTGCGATTCTATTTCGATTCTAGTTTGAAGCAATGACGATGCTACATACTAGTGTCTCTTTTCTCTCCCGCCCAAGGCTTTTACAACACATTGTCGAGGTAGTAGATTATTCATCTCATCCAGTTTATTTGTCTATAACGGGTTTTCGCGTAGCCCTGTTAGGGCACACCCGTTTAACTAAAGTGAAACAACCCTAAAACTGTTTGCCAACCATGCGGTATTTGGAATTCACTTCCACTTTAAGAATTAACAAACGTCAGGACACGAGTGCAAAAGTAATATGAAAGTCAAATATCTATGTGAGCAATGGGAAAGTATTTTGATCTTCGTGTCCTAATTTTATTGTTATTTTGCAACAGTGATAATTAATTGATGTGCAAATATTCAATTCGATTGTATTATTTCTTGTCATCTATTCTTTCTCCGTGAAAACTTAAGGACAGGGAGACAACACAGACCTATTTGGAGAAGTCAAGAGTTCCCAGTCCTAATTTGTTGAGTGACAGTCGACGCGATCTCCAGTCAAGAGAGGATGCCTATTACAACTTAGATGAATCAGTAGGACTAGTCCAGGAAATGTACGTTGTATTTTATTCATCTGTGACCATTAAAGTTCTTTTGAGCCATTTATAAAGACGATTTTTGTAAATTTTGATGTTTCAAATTCAGTTGAATCTAGGCAGGTCGGTTCTCAGTAAACTAGACACAATATTTAAAGTTATGCGGTTTCCTTTAGCATTTATGCCATGTTGGGGAATTTGGCAGGTCACAGAATGAGCCACTTGAGCTCAATGTACATGAAGTTCAATGCTGCTGTCGTAGATGTGACTTGCACAGCGTAAAAGCCATCTTTATAACTACTTCTTCTAAGGAGCCCTCAGAGCTTTAGCAAAATATCTAAACATTTGCTTTGCGCTACAAAACTTCACAATAGCGAGAAATAGCGGAACCAGTTTTGCATACTTAGAGTACTTTTTCGTTCTATAAGCTGACACAAGCAGCCAAAAGCAGCCAAAAGCAACAGCGGATTGAAAACACTAGAGGGAGGCAATAAGGTCTCCCATTTTACTGACGAAACGAAATCGGTTTTATTTAAGATGACGACCCCAGACCCTTTGTCAGATTTTGTGATGAGGATCTTTTTGTTGGCCTGCAAGCATTTAATGGCTTGAAAATGTTCCTTATGCGTACTAAAATCTCCAAGGTCGACAGTAAATCGTTCATTTGACAAAATTACTTTCTAGGGTCAGTTTATTAGTCATTCAACCTCCCGCTCGCTAGCGTTAACTACATCTGAATATGCCAAGATTTGAATATGTATCTGCCTCGAGATATAAACCTGGCCGGGCAGGTAAAATTCATGTAAACAACTGATTTCCACAACTCTTGACAACCCAAAATGAAGTTCAAAGGATAGGAAGGAAGTTAATTGGGTTCCGTGAAAGTATTTTTCCCGTGGGGCAGAGAGGAGCTACTTTGATACCCCACACTCTTTAAGCCTAATTCATGCTTATGCTTATAAAAAGCGTATTCCATTAACAATTTATCGAAGCTGTCATCCGTTTTGCTTTTTTTTGTTAGAAAGAAGCTGAATAATCGTTTCGTTAAATTGTCATTTTTGCTGACATTTCTCTCTTTTTTCTTCCTGTTAACTTCTCTAATAGCTTTTTTCCTGTTGCATAGGTTTATCGAAATAATTGCCGGAACCACTGGAATGATCAGGAATATCACACCAAATCTCGTTGAATCTATTCTGGATGAGGTACCGTTTCATCATGACCCTTATTCGCAGTTGTGTTCCTTTCACAAATGAATCTTTTGAATCCTTGAACCATCCAATGGCAGCCTGGCACATTTGTTGCATCGGGCGTCTATTGTTTCAGTGCAGCAGATGTACGTCAGTTGCTTTTGTGGATGTTCCCAGGCCCCGGACATCAACAGTTAGATTTCCTACTGAGACTCTCTTCGTTTCAATCTAGGGAGCTGATCTTAAGAACTTTGTTCCAACTGTGCAGCTGTCATTTAGTTCTCCGTCACTCGATGAACTGAAAGAAGTCTCATTTGGAACATTTATCGCTTCTGTAAACGTTTGTCACAAAATTTTAATGCAAGTGAGTTTTCACTACCCGTTTCTTTCCTATTGTATTAGTCTAGCATTATTTTCGATGTCATTGCTGTAAACTGTTTTGGTGATGTGAAGCTTTACGAGAGTTGATGTTATGGGTACTTCTGAAGCTGTCTGCCATCTAGTTTTCTTAATGTTATTGATTACTTGTTTACAGAGTGCAGAATTGAGCACCACGTCATCATTACAAGAAACCAGTTCAACGGAACCTCAAAGAAACAAGACTTTAAGGTATTGTTGATACCAATATTTAGTTGGCTTTAATTTTCAAGCCCTTCTCTTTCATTGGTTGGCCCAGTTCCGCAAAGTATACGAAGTATCGTGAAGAAGAATGTCGTGTTACTATGTATAGTACATATGGCGCTAATATAGCGAACAATTTCGTGTACAGGTCCACCATACATCTGTGTGCGGGTTTTCGGTTGCTTTGCGTGTGCAGGTGTGTGTCCTGGTGCGTGTGCTGGTATTTATGGGTTATTCTTACAAATGTCGCTTGCTTACTATTTGTCATTTCTTCTTCAAGGGCCATTCTGAATTTTATCATTGAAAATTCACTGGTCATCATGATGTCAGAGGCATCTTTCTACCTTCGCCATCAAATAATTAATCCCCGCACAAAACAGTTCATGAAAAGAGAGCTTGGAAGTGAACTGGTATGAATTTTTCCTATTTGAGATCTTTTAGTATTCTATTGATGCCAAACCAGTACCTTGCCCGCAGCTTTCAACTCAGCATTGTTTAAATGCGTTCAAGTGTTTATCTTCAGGTGTAGTCACAAGTCTGTCTTTCTGCCCGTCAGCCAAGTAGAAAAGGGAACTAGTTCTCATTTTCACAGTCCGAAATTCCTTTTGTAATTTATTGTAATAGGATGACATTTTGCTTAACGCTGCTGTACATGCAGTTCCCGAGAAAACTCGATGGTGGCACATCCGATACATTATATTTGTAGAAGTTGCATTTCAGTTTTTGCTTTTTTCCCAGTTTTCTTGAGTAACTGTCTTTATCTTTCAGAAAAATCTTCTGCATTCTATAAGTCGCAGTCAATCAAGAAAAAGTGCCTCGCAGGCTCCAAGGTCAGCTGGAAAGGACAGTCCCGTAGCTTATAAAAGGAACACGAGTGTTTTAGCTCTCACTGGGACAGAAAACGAAAGCATGTTCGAGATTGCATATGATTTTGCGTGTCAGCTGCTTAAGTGAATTCGATGTCAATAAGGAAGTCGGTGGCACTGTAGCATTTAATTCTCTTTGCGTCATTATTTCGTACTGCAAATGTTGGTCTTATAAAATAATGTCCATCCAGTCATCCTACGTAATTCTCACTGTCATGTGGAGCTTCAATGAGAAAAGGCAGTGAGACAGTCGTCTTTATGTCTAACATTCCTTCTTATTTTGCGTGATTTAGTACAATTACTAAACTAAATTTTTTTATCTTTAATTTAGCAATTATTGTTGATTTGATTTAAAGAAATTTTCCGTACTACACTACCGTTCAAAAAGTCTTGGGACAATTCGAAATTTCGAAAGACTCTTGTGATAAAAGCTTTAAAAAACATGAATTTGATCCTCTCTTATTAAGTACGACAACCGGCTATTTACATGAAACTTTTATAAGACATTGTTCATCTTTCGAAGTATTTCAATTTTGCCACATTATTCGAAAAAGCTTAACCGTAAAATTTTTCTAGGCCAGAAATATGAACATGGAGGTTATCAAACGTCGTGAAATATCATACGAGAAGCGTCTGAAAATTATCTTTTATAAAAATAATGGTAAAAGCTACCAAGAAACTGCATCAATTGTGGGCTGCTCAAAGAATGCAGCTTTCGCTGTATGCAAAAAGTTCTTTAAATTTAGAACCGTGAAAGCCTTGGGTTGGAAGACCGAAGAAGTTCCAGACGCCAAGACATGAAAGGTCTTTATTGAGAGATCGAAAAACAGGATAATTAATTAATATGCTAGAAGGTCAAAGCGCAGAGGTTTCAAATTCTGATAATTAATTGTAATCAATAAATAGTGCTGAAATTTTGCAACTTGTTGATGTTTTACTGCGTTATTTAGACCATTTTAAAGGATAATAGGACTGTTTCAAAAGATGCATTTTTGATCGCCTTAAGTTGTTTTCATTCACCAGAAGATTCGAAACTTCGAATTGTCCCAAGACTTTTTGAACGGTAGTGTACATTGTTAAACAGCTCGAAACAGGGAACCCATAGTTTTCGTTCTCTCAAAACACCTTTCGTCTGATACCCTCTGCAAACATCTGAAATTTACCAGAAGCTTATAAAATGCCTAATATTTCGATCCCTAATAAAGTTTAAGTTAGTTCTTCTATTTTTTATCGCAGACACCTTGGCACTTGGCAGTGAATTCCCCATAAAGTTTGTTTTCGTTTCGAAGTAACTGAATTTTTTTCAAAGTCGTAGAAGTTTTTTCCAGAACATTAACAACAAAACCCCCAAGATAAGCTTACGTGAAAATTGTACTTTTGAACTTGGCGCCAAAAACTTTTGCAACCCAACTGAATTAGAGGCTGTCAAAAACTTGACTTAAACGGCAGTGAAATGGAGAGAGTATCAAGCATAGTTTTCAAGCATAGTTACAAAGTTCTCTGATAGCTGGATTGTGAGCTGAAGACCTCTAAACCTGAAGGTTTTCGATCTAAACAAGTAACCTAGGAGATAAACCAGGTGATGGTAACGAGGTAAATTAAATATGGCCAATGGTCACGCATCAGTAGTGAAATACTTCCGTCTTACAAAACTGCGAGCAAACATTTGAATCAAGACAAAGTTGAAGACTTCTCAAGTGAAGTGGAACGTGTCATGAATGTGATATGACTTTTTTATCGGGGAAAGTTTTCTTTCTCGCCATTTTTCAGCTGCTGTACCTGGTTCATTTCCATGGGACCATCGGAACACACTTCGGACATTCAGAATATAACAATGATTATTCCGACCATTATCGAGATGGGCCAAGGTTTCAAGGTGATGACGAATCAGGTGCGCAGGATCTCTTTCTCTCACTCTTGAAAATTATTGGACTTGCCCTAATTCTTTGATAATAAATGTTTATAGCAGAATAGGACTCCACAGTGACCTCTTTTTGACCTCATTTAGTGGACTTCCTGCTTTACCATCTAAACGCGTTGAGAGGAAGGACACAATAACGAAAACAACTGCAATGAAACCAGCCTGAAATGTGTTTTCCATTTGATATTTTGTTGGGTCGGAAAATTGGTACGGAGGTGTGAAGGCATATCAAACGGAAAATGCGTCCATGACATCATCGTTATCACCTCCATTCTCGAGTTTATTACGCCGTCAATCTTTTCCAATTTAGCATAATGTTATTCATTTCACGGTCATTCAATACATAATGAAGTCATTAGTTGCCCCTGGTCAAATCTAAAGAAATTTGAATGCCCCTGCCCTGTAAACACATTTGGTCAACACATTTTATATAAACGCATCTTGAACAGCATCAAATTTGCAA
The DNA here is from genome assembly GCA_003864495.1 of Nemopilema nomurai. NCBI lineage: Eukaryota > Metazoa > Cnidaria > Scyphozoa > Rhizostomeae > Rhizostomatidae > Nemopilema > Nemopilema nomurai. The sequence continues at coordinate 396,569 of ML133451.1, forward strand.
ATGCTTCTCATTAAGCGGTACTCCAAGAATTCTTAACTCCAAGAAACCAAATGCAGAATGCAGGTAGAGGCTGCATTCATTTTTTACTCGCTAAAATACGTCTTAGCAAAAGTACTGTTATTTAAAGTAAAGGTCAGACTCTTCTACTTTGATCACCCTGCATATATCCAACCATTATGAGAAATGAAATTAGTTTATAGGTAATTTCAAGGCACACCCAGTAATTTTATTATAATAAAAGTCTAACAGAAATTATGATTCTAGTAAAAACAGTCTTTGTATCATAGACCATTGTTTAATATGCAACCTGGTATGCTGTGACTTTTGTTTACAATAATGTTACATTGAGATCATTTCTGTCATTTGTTACATTAATATCACAAGTCAAACAGTCTTCTAAGCTAGAATGGAAATAAGGCATTTTTATCTATGAAAATAGTCATATTCGTTAAAATGCTTCACTTCTCAAGAATGGGAATGAAGATTTGAAACTGAAAATTAGCAAAAATTATTTGCAAGTTGTTCAAAAAACTTAATATCTTGGTGTAAAAAATGGACTGCTCTTTTGGCTGGAAAGAACAAATTGAGACAGTTTCTACCAAGGTTTCCAGAGCACTTGGCTGTTTGAAGCATGTCAAATCATTCCTATCAGGAGAATCTTTGAAAACTCTCTATGCAGGTATTGTGGAGCCCCATTTTTGATATGTTCTGTTTGGGGCTGTGCAGGCGCAACTAAAATTAGTCAGATTAGTCAGAATTACTCAACACTAACTAGCTTTAACAATTAACTCTAGTCATTTGCACTTGTAATTCACTTCAGCTTTTTTATGGGAGGGCCCCTTGAAAGCCAGCATTGGTGCTTAAGGGCTACCCTGCCACTAAGCTAAAAAATTGAAATTTCTTTATTAATAATGTTCAGCTAGCCTCTAGGGTATTTTCCTCTGACTTGTTGAGCCATTCATGGCCTTCTCTCATGTCATGCAGCTACCTAAACGATTTTTACAAAGAAATATGTCATATATACTAATGTAAAATTTCATATAATCATATCAATTTAGGCAACCTGTTGAGCTTTTATGAAGATGAGGAGCCTCAAGGCTATGGCAGGGAAGAGCCTGATGAAGAGAAGGAAGGTATGCCAGAAATAGGAAAAATATATCAATATTGATATATTTGTTTCCTTTTTGCAAACTGTAAATTCATATTACTGGCTTTTCAATTGATTAATCCAATCCAATGTTGCTATTCATAAACTCTTTTTTCCATTTAATATTGAAAATGCTTGTTACTTTTTTACTGATATGCCAGCTCAATAAATTATATCTGTTTTTTACCATATGATTTGAAACTTTCTCATTCCAAACTTTATGAAATATTTATCTTCCAAAATTTTTTATTTCACCCTGAGAGAATGATTAATAAAGTTAAAATACCTATTTTCTTTTTTGTGCTATGGAAGTATGTAGGACTTCCTCTCATCTCTTAAAATTTTACATAGTTTATCAAATAAATACCACTGAAAACTCAAAGTTCAACAAGCATCTTCACTTCCTAGTATCCTCCACAAATTATATATTGATTTATAGTTTTTTATGCTTTGTCCAGCAAAATATGTGGCTGAAACAAACCAAGGCAGATTTCTCCAATTTTTTTATGTGATTTTGTTCCTCACCAAAGTTTGATTTAAGTTATCATAAGAGATATCAGGCATTATAGGCAAAAGTTTCTCAGTTTTTACTTGCCTTTCTCGTTTTAGAGGGAACTGATGATCTTGTACAAACTGACAAAAAGGACAGAAGTTTGTGCTTAACAAAAGAATGTGTGGTTGCGGCTGGGAAGATCCTTTCATCAATGAATCCCTCTGCTGATCCATGTCACGACTTTTATGATTATGTGTGTGGAAATACAAAGCTATCCAAGGAACCATTTGAAGATATGACCAGAACCATGTCATTTGAAAGTGTTAGCAGGGAGAACAACTACATTTTGCACAACATTATTAAGAAAATGCCAGTGAAGAGTGGTAATTAATATATTTATGTTCTGTCCGAGAAATACTTTAGTATATATTTTGTTTGTAAAATTTTGTTTAGCTCTTACTTTTAAATCTGTTCCAACTTGATTTATTATTTTGCCTGTTTTTGCGTAGCTGTTTACAATTGTTTATTTCAGAAAGCACTGCAATAGATAAAGTCAAAGGGCTTTATGATTCCTGTATAGCCAATGAGCTGAAAGAAGAAGAAAACATTAACAAAGTAAAGAAAATGATAGATGCAAGTGGCCCCTGGCCAATATCAAAACTTGGATGGAAGGGAAAGAAATGGGGCTTACAAAAAGTGGTCAATAGTATTTTCCAGAAATTTGGAACATCATCATTATTCTCAATTAGTGTTGATTTGGATTCTAAGGAGCCAACAAAGCACACATTTCAGGTACTATTTATTTCTTATTTTCATAAATGGAAAGGAATTGACCTGGATTGGATTAAAAAGGAGGTGACAATATATATATATATATGTATACCCAATCTGCAGACAGTACTGTTTTGCCCTTTTTGAGCTCGTCAGTGCAGCACAGAGCTTGTCTGAGACAGATATATGTATATATATTTATATATACCATCCGGTGCTTAATGGTTTGGGAGACAGGTGGTGTCCTTCCTCAGGAAAATGTCTGAAAAATTCCGTCTGGGGCACTGAAGACATTGCAATCGATTAAGTATGCAACATTGGACGAGTCACAGTTAAACGAATAGTTGATCTTATACTCTTTACCTGTAGCGCTAGACTTAAATATATTGCTATTAGACATGACCTTACACACTTGACAACTGGACTTCTTACAACACGAACTTCCCCTGTTATTGTTCTCCCTCCCCTTCCCACCAGTAAGACTAGCCCTAACCAAAATATGCTTAGGATTCTTAACCTCATAAAAGCAATAACTGGTGGCACAGGAAACACCCCCTTGCGTTCTTCTGAACCAGTAAGCAAGGCATGGTGTTACCTGGGATTGTTCTCCAAACCATTAAGTGCCGGATTGTGCCGGGTGGTATGTAGTCACGAGTGGAACCCTCTCAGCCCTCCCTTTGTTGGTTTTCCTATTTCTCGCATTTTCCAGAAGAGTCTCCCTATCTAGCCTACCTACCCTATCTATTTGTTGATTAACAAGAGACTCTTCATACCCCCTATCCTTAAGCCACCCAGCGAGTTTACCTACATGTTCCTTAAACTGGCGATCATCTGAGCAAATTCTACGATACCTAAGAGCCTGACTATAGGGGATCGCCTTCTTTGTATGCCAAGAGTGACAAGACTTCTTATGTAAGAACTGGTGGGTATCAGTTGGCTTATAAAATAAGTCTATTGAAAAGACTCCCCCTCTCCTACTTGTACCGTCACATCCAAAAACTTATAGATTCTGTGGAATGTTCACTGGTAAATTTAATTGTGTCGTGGCTACTGTTGAGATGGTCAATGACTAGCTTCAAACTGTCCTCCCCGTGTGTCCAGAAGAAGAAAATATAATCGATAAATCTCATCCAGACAAGGGGCTTGTCGGCGAAAGTATCCATCAATATCTCCTTTAACCTAGTCATAAAAAGATTGGCATAGGCCGGAGCGAACTTCGTGCCTATAGCCGTACCTAACTGCTGCCTATAAAACATTAAATTCAAAATAGTTATTTACCAGTACTAAGGATGCGAGCCCAGCTAATGTATCAGTAGCCACGCCTGGATTTTCCCGTCTACCCAGCGCCTCCCTCACGGCCACTAAACCTTCCCCATGTGTAATGCTAGGATAGAGTCCAACAACATCAACAGTGTATAGAATTGCCCCCTCTGGTATAGTTCCTAAATTCCCTATCTTAGATCAAAAATGGTTACTATCCTTAACATACGACCTGCTTTGGCTAACCAACGGGTTGAGGTAGTGATCTAAATATTATGAAAAATTTCCCGTTAGTGTACCACAATTTGAAATCATAGCCTCTTGATAGCAAGCCACTTCTTCTAACGCCGGGTCTGCCTTCCTTGTTTCTTTCAACTTAACGCCGGGTCCGCCTCCCTTATTTCTTTCAACTTGACGCCGGGTCTGCCTTCCTTATTTCTTTCAACTTAACGCCGGGTCTGCCTTCCTTATTTCTTTCAACTTAACGCCGGGTCCGCCTCCCTTATTTCTTTCAATTTAACGCCGGGTCTGCCTTCCTTATTTCTTTCAATTTAACGCCGGGTCTGCCTTCCTTATTTCTTTCAACTTGACGCCGGGTCTGCCTTCCTTATTTCTTTCAACTTAACGCCGGGTCTGCCTCCCTTATTCCCTTCAACTTAACGCCGGGTCCACCTCCCTTATTCCCTTCAACTTAACGCCGGGTCCACCTCCCTTATTCCCTTCAACTTAACGCCGGGTCCGCCTCCTTTATTTCTTTCAACTTGACGCCGGGTCCGCCTCCCTTTTAAATGTATATATATATATAAAATCATATAGCAAATGCTGACAACTGTATCGAACCACTTGCACGTTCCCTGACAGCAGGCATATAGTTACTTACAGCTAACTCCTTTTGAGTTCCTCCATTGGCTTTAAATCTACTCTTTGGGCAAATTGAATTTGTAAGTCTCTCAGGGTCCATTTGGCAGCACTATGGTTACTTAACATTCCATATGACTCCAATGGACAAAACCAATCTGATGCATGCTAAAAGCACCTAAAGCAGTTGAGGGGAACATGGAGGCACATTCCTGTGATCAACCTCGAATGGCCAGACATGATGGCTGCAAATTGCTGTAACAGCTTGGAGTAACGAAAGAATGAATTGAAATTCACTGTTGTTTACATCTTTGTTTGTCTGAGTGTTGGCAGACTGTATCCTTTAGTGAGGTGTGATAAAAGAGAATTAGAGACAAGTACAGTCATTCTTGAACAGGGAAATAAATAGAAAAGAAGGGCTTAGCAAAGGGATTCTGCTATTAAGAGTTTATTTAGGGTTCAACTCAACCAGTTATTAACAATGCAAGACCAATGTAGCAAATTTGGTTAAAGAGACTTGCCATCCTACCACAACTGTTAATGCCTTTTATTACTTTTATTGTGTTATTGTTAAATATCATCTTGCCATTCTGCTTTTGTTTTCTTCTGGCAAAATGTTTATTCTTTTCATGTTTTAAATATTTTAGGTACAGCAGGCTTTTCTTGCTCTTCCCCGAGAATATTATGTTTCCACTGACCCAGTCAAGTCCAAGGTATTTAGAATCTTTTCTTCAATAAAAAGCATTTTATATTAGACATTTGCTTTGATCAATTTATTTTTGTTGCCAAGCTAAACATCAATGTTGGACTTGCAAATCTGGCAGACCTGTTTTGTGACTGTGAGTCTGGATGAGTCTTGAAATGGTTCGTTCTTGCCATATCAGCTTCATATAAGACCTTTTTCAACTTGCGCAACCTACAAGCTGTCTCATTTTCCCATATTGATGCAATTGACATAATTGGCATTTTTACTTTCTTTGTTTATGACTGCATCTTAAGTTTCGTTGCATCTTATGCTTCCTTTTTTGAATTGCGACTGAAAAGTTTTTAAACGCAATGTTTTATCCCAAGGTTTATTACGCCTATCGTACCTACATGCTCAAGGTAATGAAGCTTTTGGGATATGACAAGGGCTTCCAAACATCAATGGTAAAAGATGCTTTGGAATTCGAAAAAAAGTTGGCAGAAATATCAATATCTGGAACAAATATGCGGAAGGTTAATCATATGTACAAGAGATTCACCATTGCAGGTCTAGTTAAACTGGTTCCAGAGGTGAGTAAAGTATTTGCTACTGGTAAGGAAGATAGAGTATCACCAGTAAACGATCAAGGGAATAGTTTCAGAAATAGAAGCAGAAACAGTCGGCTGCAAAGACAAGTAGTATCAGAGAATTTATTCCACCTTGATCTCAATGGAATGCTAGCTACAAGTAAAAATGTTTATTCGCAAAATTGCTTAATACTATTATTAATCAAATATAGCAACATTCTGTCATAATGGATAGTGTTTATTGAATCTTTTCAGGTATTGACATGTATTTTAGATACTCTACAAAGGAAGTTTATTAAATCTTAAGCAAAGTCAGATCTGGAAGTTTTGATCTATATTACTTGAAATTTATTAGTGCTTGCAATTCAGTCAAGAGTCTCAGAAGGAGGGTAGCTCGAAGGAAAACTATACTCACATTTTTATTTCTTTTTATTTGAGATTGACTGGAAAGGGCTAATGAAGGCTCAGCTAGAACTTGTTGGCTACAAACTGAGTGACGTCAAGTTTGTTGTTGTTATGGGCAAAAGTTATTTCCAAAGTCTCGGCTCCTTGTTAAGGAAAACAAAGAAAGAGTGAGTGCTTTTTGGTAGTTTTCCGTAAACCAGCAAATCAAGACTAACGGAAAGCTGCTAAATCTGGTTTTCAAGATTCGGAAATGTAGACACCGAGAGCAATTTTCTTTCATTTTATGACAGTGTTGCATTAATTTGCGTATCTGGCCACTGCTCAGAAACAAACGAAGTGATTGGAGTTTCCAATTACCTCACAAGCCAATGCCAAGGTTACCTTTACAACATCTGCACATTCCATATATTCATTCTATTGAGATTGATTGTTTCACTTTTTAGGACTATTGCTAACTATTTGCTGCTGGGTTCATTTTCGCCTCTTTTTCCGTATATTGGAAAGAGGTTTAGAGAAGAAAGATTCAAATTTCAGAAGATTTATACTGGAGGAAAATCTCAAATGCCATTTTGGTTATCTTGTACTCGAACAGTAGAAAAATTCATGCCTTTGGCTTTTGGAAGAATTTATGTCGATGCAAGGTTCAGAAGTAAATTTGCAAAAAAGGAGGTGAACTTTTCATAATATTTTATACATCTATGCAACTTGAAATAAAGATCAATTTCAGCGGCGGAGGTGGACTCGTATTGTTGCCTGAAGACCAACTTGTGTGCATTATGGATATTTTTATGTTGACTTTCAGCTCGTATGCTACCTGATCTAGCATTGCTTCTGTTGGGTGTTGGCGTCAAAATCTGGTAGTCTATTCTTTCTGCTGGAATGAAGGCAGCACTATCAAATGTAGCGTCACTGTGTTGCTATTCAAGGACTAGGTCATTGGCCTAGCACATTAGCTTTCTTAGAGTTTTGGAGAAAATGTATTCGCTGTGCCGTGAATGACGTGTCCTTTACATCACTTACATCATTTATTTGTATATTTTACAAATTAATAAGCAAGGTCTATTTTCAGGCAGAGAGGATTATCAAAGAGATAAAACAATCTTTTATTGGCAATCTGAAAAACGTTCATTGGATGAGTGAAGATACAAAGGAGAAGGCAAAAAAGAAGGTCTCCTTTTTGTCAGCATCGTCTATTATAAAAGTTTCTAGTTACGGTGGTTAATGTTTTTCAAATCTTTGTTTTGACAAATTTCGATTTAAGTTCGGAAGTCCAAATTTGTAGATGTGCGTTAATCGCCGTTTTTAGTGATCACAGCACTAACTGGTAGAATAAACTAACTGGTAGAATAAACTCACTGAAATGTAAAATTAAATTTCTTTTCTAGGCTGAAGCCATTAAGGAGTTGGTTGCTTATCCGGACTTTATTTTAGACAATGGAAAACTTGATGAAAAGTATAAAGATGTGAGTCTGTTTGCTTTTGCATATAGGATTATCTTCTTCAATATATAATTTTTAGTTTCCTCCTAGCACTTTCGGTTTCAAATTGTAATAGCGTTGTTTTTATTTACTAGTATTTGTTTTTTATTTCCTATTATTTATTTTTTGTCAGTTCATTGCTTAATTGTTTATTGGTATCATGAAGTGGACGAAAATACTTCAAAGAAATATCTTCTAATAGAATGGTGATTTCTCTCTAAAGCGTCCTATTAATGTTGTCTAAATTTTACATTAAATGCTGATGGACATTCTAGCTTCAAATCGATGGCAGTGATTTTCTTGGAAATGTTTTGAAAATTATGACGTTTGAAGTGAAGGAAAACATTCGATTGCTGAAAGAGAAAAGGAATAGAGGCAGGTTAGTAGTTTGTGCTTTCAGCGTCGAAATGCAGTTGTTTTACTTTCACTTTGCGAATGCTCGTTGCCTCTGCAATAACATTGGCATGTTTTAATAGTTGATCACAGGCAGCTGTATGAAGTGTCAGGGTATCTGCAATGCTCAATGGCTTTAGGTAGTTCCTCTATAAACGTGTATTATCTCTGCTTTTCGCCTGCCTAGATGGCACACTGGACCATCTGTTGTGAATGCCTTCTATTCGCAAGTCACCAATGCCATAAGTAAGTACACATAAATGTTCCGTTACTACCAGTGCTATAAGTTCCCGGTAGGGAAATTTTCATGTCCCTGCTGTTGCACATTTTTGATGCGGGAGATTCCCTCCTTATGCTTCGGAAAATTTTTATCATTTCTCTAGACTTTGTGTAATGCACCCTACATGCCAAATTTCACATCCGCCAGAACAATTTCATAATCAACTTAGCTTTGTTATTGGATGGCAACGAACATATTTTGAATTAATGGCCGAATGCTCAGTATTTTTTGCTCATTTTCTGACGTTTACACGCTCTGACGGATATCGAAAGAAAATTTGATTATTCCCAGATTTCTCTGCTGCTTTAATACCTCGTATTCTTAACTATTTGTACTTGTTTGTTCCAATACCCGTAGCTTAGAATGCTGGTCACTTTTGTTTAGCTGCTTAAATCGCTTCTATTAAAACTGAATTCCTCAATTTCCCAATGGGTTAGGCATAATGCTTTGCTTAGCAAACAGTCAAAGAATCAAACTACGGTTAGTTCGACGTAAAAGGTTTAGCTAAAAAGAAGTATTCTTTAATTTTTGACAAAACTAGACTTAGTCTAACGTGGAGTTTGTTTTATTGCAGCCTTTCCGGCCGGCATTTTACAGCCACTTTTTTATCACCATGAATATCCAAGGTTTTTTCGTATTTCCAATATCGACATTATTTTCTGAATCTTTTGTGATTATTTCTTTTGATTATTTGCTTAACCTGTTACAAATTTCATGCACCGTGTGTTTCTTAAACACGTTTACTTTTAAAGGGGTAATAATCAATGGATAGAAAGCCATGTGTAAGGAGGGGGTGTGGCTCGAGAGCAACATCAGCAACCCCGTTCTGTATTTCGTGCCATCCTCTTTGACAAGTACACCTATGTCTCTTGGTTTCAAGGTGCTGAAACAAGTGCGCCGAATGAGTTGATGAATAATGATAAATTTTCATTTTGCTCAACTTTGATTGTCATTGTCCAACATTTGTCGCATTGAATCCCTATGTAGTGCAATGAAATATGGCGGCATTGGGACAGTCGTGGGACATGAAATAACTCACGCATTCGATGATGTAGGTAAGTCATCTCTTCTTTTCAACATGCCATCATCTATTTGTCAAACTTTATGTTTGTGCGAAACAAGTCGTTTTTCTTGCTTCCCGTTATTTTGATTTTGATTTTCCAGGGCGAAAGTTTGACAAATTTGGACGACTTATCCAATGGTGGAGTTCAAAGGACATAAAGAAATTCGAAACGAGAGCTAATTGTATCCGAAGTCAATATTCCAGCTATTCCATTTATGGATCACACGTACGTTTAAATTTCTATATTATTAGTTTGCTAAGGTGTACCCGTTCGATTTATATTACTTTCTGTCTTCCACTCTATTTTGGTGAGAAAACTCGCAAATTTAAATGAATCTAGCAACCTACTAGAAACATATAAAAGCTGTTTATGATTGAACAAAGAGAAACTGATTTGGAGAAATTTTATGAGAATGTTCATATTGATTTGCTTCGGCGCATTTCGAGCTTGTCCACGAAGAAAGGCGAGGTAATCGCTTGTTGTGCAAAATTGCCAGGGAGGGATGACTACTAATGGAATCGTGATGGGAAGTTACCCAATGATGCCGATACTGCTAACAGAATTAGCTCAACCTAAATGGAAGCTTAATTTGTAGTTACCATTTATTCTCTAGCTATTTTTATCATTTCATGTTTTTTCAAATAATCATTTAAGAGCACAGTTATTGTGTTTGCCTTGTATATTGTTGTCATGTGTAAATTTCATTAATAAACTAATGAAGGAGCAGGTCAGGAAATAGGGAAAGGAGAAAATAAGTGTCCATTTTGACCTCGTATTGTAGATGAATGGCAACTTGTCTTGCGGAGAGAATATAGCTGACAATGGAGGAGTGAAAATTGCTTACCAAGCATTCAAGAAGCATTTGAAGAAGAGCCGGAAGACTCAGGCGCTACCTGGTCTTCATCACCTTAGTGACGACCAAATCTTTTTTGTTTCATTCGCCAAGGTTGGGTTTCATATCTTCATTTTCTGCTCTTCTCGCCTTTGTATAAAAGCAATGGAGAGTGGTGAAAAATAGCCTCACTGTTGTCAAGTTGAGTGACAAAAAATTTTCAAATTATGTCACAATTAGGCCTTTTATCTCAGCTCATGGACAGGTGAAGCGCAGGTCATATAATAACGTGAAATCTCGACACGCTTCGGGCTAACTGTGACAAAAACTAGAAACCTTCTTTACCGGTTTAGGACTGTTGGCATTTATTGCCTAGAAATGAGGACGCACCGCGAACGTTTTCATAGAAGCCTGAAGGCTTGAAGACTAATCTGGGCTTTGATTGTTTTCAGATCTGGTGCGATATAGAATCGAAGGCAAGAACTTTGAAAGGTATTGTCACAGATCATCACAGTTATCCGAAGTTCAGGTGAGTATTTTCTGTTCTAATTATATTGTAGTTCAATGACCTGTTTTACAAAATTTTGAATTTTTTAAACATCTCTTGGACTCCCGTAAGTGGTGATCCATTTTTGTATCTAGTTTGCACACCTGACGTGTAGATACTTCCCTGCATTTCATACCATTTAGGGCATGTAGTAGAGGCGAAGTTTTGAAATCTTACCTCCTCAAATGTCAAAGATGCCTGGCTTTTGTGTTCTTTGAGGCCGACCTCTACTTGGCCGCGCGTACGGAAAATTTGAAAAAAAACAGAACGTGTAAAATGATACGCCTATGTAGTTTTTATTTCTGGCTTATTTGCGAATGTGTGGTATTCTTTTTCAAGTAACTCTGCTATTTTTGCGCCTCAGCTTCACTTATTTTTGACAAGACAAGTTGCTTGTTAACACGAATACGAGCGGTTCCTTATTGCATCAATGGCTTATCTCTGCTTTTTAAATCGTTCAGAGTGATTGGAGCATTGTCTAATAGCAAGGACTTCGCAAATGCATTCCGCTGCCGCTCTGGAACACGTATGAATCCCACCAAGAAATGTATCATTTGGTGAAGAAGACGTTCAATGTCCTTTTTGTATTTTGCCCATTTTATAACTGATTTCTAATCACATTGTACAACATTTTCTAAATTTTCCAGCGATTTCTATTTATTGTAACCCCTAGCTTTTCATTACATTTGTGTTGTACAATATCGAAGTCATATTTTTGCATGGATATTTTTGTAACCCATTCAATTTTCTACTTATTAAGAGCCTTTGTATGGATTTCTACAGATCGAATAAAGTATCCACTAGGGTATTCGCTATGTATTTTTGCATGCCTTCTGTTGTTTACTGCATTTCATGAAACTTTTCTTGTATATCTTTTTTGATGCACGAAATTCTGTAAATGCTGTGAGAAAGAAAGTTGTCGGAGGAATTCATGTAGAGTTTGATGCAGAATAAAGCGATACAACATTGCCATCCTTCACATTCAGCTATATCGCTTTCAAGAGAGGTTTGATCAAAAGCAATTCAGCCTTTTCATTTACCGTAAAATTCCGTCACTTGAGTTTTGCTATATGCTTGTCATGACAGCCTTCGGAAATGGCCACATTTTCTTTCCAAAAGACCCTGATTTGTTTGAAACCCAAACCTAGGGACCATGAACAATCAGAGTGTGTGTAAGATGCTATAGCACCAATGTTATGGTTGAATGCGCAACAAGGAAATAATATTGTGGACTCAGTATATGGTTTTGAAAGACAAAGGAAGGACGCCAAAATAATGTCACATTCATGCTTAGAAAGGAATGCGATGCTGAACATTTTGAATGTTTATGATTCAGGCAAATTTAGAAAAGACTACTACCGCTAAAAAGTTGAAGATTCATCAACACGGCAAATATCCTCACGATGAAATGCAAGAAGGGAATTATATATGGAAGCTACCACACGAAAACATCTCTTAAGTGCATTTAATTACGAAAAAATTTATGCGCAAGTGACAGTTCTTACTCAAATTTGAGTTGATTCATGCAGTTTTGTTCAAATTTAAAATAACATTGAGGCCAAGGTTATCATGAAGTTCTGAAACAACAAAAGGAATAGATGTGACGCCGTTACGGGACGTCGAAGACAGCCATAGTTCAAATATGAAATTGGCTCATAGTTCAGTGGTGATTGTCTCTTCGTTGACGTGGCTCGGCTGCGCTTTTTGCTTGATCCTTCCGTCGGCAGCCTGGCTCGTTATCACTTCGTACAAGCTATCGGCACGATCCTTCGTAACTCTTTTCCCATATGTTCGCCACATTTCCAGAAATTCTATAATGCAATGCTACTCTCTTGAGACATTGGACATAGGGTAAATTACGAAATTAGTTAAAATGATTAGCATCAAAAAATCTACAGGGGGGCGCGACATCGTTTTTGCTCAAGATTGACAATTGACTTTTTTAATTTGCCTCAGCTGAAACTTTGAAGACCAAAAAGAAATGCTCACTTTGGGTTGGCTTACTCGAAGGCCAAGATCATTAAACGACCAACTGTAGAAACATTCTTGCTTTTAGGTATATCTGAATACATGTTGGAAATAAAATATATTGTTTTTCTAAATTCAAACAAGCGCCCTGTCTGATGTTATGCATGAGGCCCTTTTGAAAAATTGCCTTTATTCCGGGACGTTTCGTCATCAACAGTATGCCATCGGTCGACTGGGCCTTTTGAGTGGAAACACGCACATTGATGCGCATTGCTCTAAACGCATGCTTTACTCCACTCTATTTCTGACCTTTCTGGTCGATAATTGCTACTTGCTTTCCCTTCCCTGCATCACAAAGTTAGAGGACAGTCTTGAACTCGTTTCAATGGAGAACCACAATTCAGCATGGCAGACAAAAAATTATTCAGAGCTTAACATTCGGGTTTAAATTATCGAACATTAGTGGCGATTATTTGTGGAATCACCATAGCTCTATCCCTATTCGCCTTACACGCAATTTTTTTATAAGAAACCTAGATTTGATATCGTATCTCATGTTCATTATTTATATGGAAACAGGGGTACTTTTTATCGAGACACCCGGTACAGTGTGCTTAAATTGTTGTATTATTTTCGTATTATTACCGAGACACCAGGTACGTATTATTTTCCGGCTCAGAAAGTCATCTTATTTTCTGGAGTTTCTTAAAAATTTTGATTTAGTTCAAAAAGTTTCTTAAATTTTGGGGGCTTTAGCACTAGGTTTCTTATAAACCGGTTTTTTTTAAAAAACGTTTAGGAGCTCCAATCCGACAATAAAGGTCCAACTCTGCTATTCTAAATAGATGTGACGCGCTATTATTAATGACAGTTTATTTTGAGCAGTTTTGTAGGTATAAGCAGAAAATGGCAGCGCGAAACCTCAATAATATCAATACAAATGACCTTAATTTTCTTTGAGAAATCTAAATGAGTAAAATCAATTTAGGAGCCCGGAAGCAACGTTAATGGCAATCTCAAATGAACGTATAACATATCTGCATTACACTTTTCTAGGGGGCAAAGCCTACGTTGTGGGCTTTTGGAGTTGCCACTGTGATGCAATTGACCAATGTTTAATGTAGTTAGAGGCGTTGCCTTTTCAAAGGTGTGAACTTCACCACCTCGTTTACATCATTAACCTCGTCTATTTTTGGAACATCGGCTGATTTGTCGGGATTTCCTTACCTACCCACTGTTTATGGCGAATGAATTTACCTGTATAACTCACGTGCCCATCTTCGTTCGTGTCTGCGTCTTCAATCAGACTGAAAACCGTTTCCTCGGGAGTATCTTTGCACGTGGTCTGTATACAGTCCTTTATTTCAGTGCGAGACAAATAGCCATCTCCGTCTAAATCCATCATCTCAAATGTTTCTTTCAACCTTGTCTCATAAATGCCTTGTTCTTTCTTGCTTTCGTGGAAAGTCTTCAGGAAGTCGCCAAACTCTATTGCCCCACTGCCTGCCAGAAATTGCAGAAATGCCATAAGTTGCTTTGCAAGGAAATAAGAAACGTGGTAGAAGTATGGAGAAGGGGATTTTGAGAGCTGGAAATCAAGTGAAATGAAACAAGGAAATAATTCCGTGTTGACATTCCCTTCTCGTTAACGGTTTAGAATAAGTATTTTCTTGTTTGCTACTGACAGTTTTCCATAAGAGATCGACTCTAAAACTGCTAGATGGAAGGAAGACCGGGCTCTGCCAATTATCCGAAACATGTCGTCATTATGCACAATCTGGGTTGTCCAAAAGATGTTGACCGATGCAGAATCACTTGTTTTAACAGTGTTTCTAGACCTACAAGAGCGAGGAGGCTGTTCTCTTTGAGGGGAAATTTTGTTTCTTATGTTGGAAGGAACATGCTGTTTTATCCTATCCCCCAATCTTTGGGTTGTGCGTCCTACGTAGCCAGAATCACACTGGCACGTAAATTCATAAATGACGGAACTTTTTTGGTTGGTAGAAACGCAATCCTTTTGAATGGATGGAAGGGCCTTCCTAGTGCTGTAAACAATCCGAGGATTGACAGCAAAGAAACAGTTGGTTATGGCTTGCCTAATCTGACTCTCGAATCGCAAGGAAGTGTTACCAATCCATGGTAGTTTCAAACAAACTGAGCACTTTTGCGGACCAAACTTTTGAGCAGCCGAAAAACTTGCGATCTTCTCCTTAGTATAAGAAAAAATGACGTCTTCTGGATAGCCGTTGTCCAGGAAGATCGTTTTGAGTTTTTCCAGTTCAGCGTGCAGTTCAGATTTCGAGCAGATCATAAGTGCCCTATGTACTAATGTTTTGACAAGGTTGACTTTGCGTTGTTTTGGGCAAAATGAATTCCAGCGTAAGTACTGACCGGTAAAAGTGGGCTTGCGATATACACTGGTAAGAAATCCAGTGTTAGACTTATCGACCAAAACATCTAAAAATGACAAGGAATCATTTTCTTCCTTTTCAAACGTAAACTGGAGGGCTGGGTGTAGGCTATTAAGGTGTTTTAGAAAAATATCACACTCAGTCTCTGTTTTGAAAATGGTATATGTGTCATCCACATACCGAAAATAGACACCTGGCTCGCGGCACTGATTGGTCAACTATACCGGTCTTGTGCTTGCGTCTTTCTGATTGGCTTATTTCGATCCACAACTGGGTATATTTTTTCCATCGTGTTTTTTTCGGAACCTCCTTCTGACGTTTTATGCTCTGAGGAATGTCCGACGAAAAAGCTTTTAGTATACGTAAAATGTTTGCTCTTTTCAAAGTCACTTTCAAATTCTGTACCGCAAAACAATTGTTCACTACTTTTAACCCTATCTTTGCGATAGAATGTTAAAGGGGAAATAACATAGACGGCTTCAGGGCAGCAGCGTAAAAAATAATGACGTCAACAGTACTGCCCTGGAGTTCTGCAGGCATCTCTGTGCTTAACGAGCTCGCTCAAAATAGAATGTAACACAAAGTCAGTATGGCAGAGAAAGCTTGTCTCTTTAACTACGAATGCACTTTCAAATGCTTCCACTTGTTTGTTGCCACTGTGTTTTTCAAAATGCCAAATTGCTTAAGAAGAAAAATGTTAGATAGAATATGTCACTGTTATTTTGGAAACCGTTAACAATTTTTAACACTTTCTTGAATAATCTATTGATTACATTTTTGCATGGTATACCACCAAGAGATGGCTCCCCTTATGAGGCTTTTATTCAATTTATGACATGTACCAACCGTCTCTATCAGCAGCATTGAAGAGCTTGATCAGGTATTCCTCGGAAATATCCAGATCGAGGTGATAGAACAAGTCGGCAAATTCATCCTTGTCTATGCGACCTGTTCCGCTGATGTTGATCGCGCCAAACAGCGCTATGAGATCTGCAAAAAGGGAGAAACTGCAAAGGAACCAATAGTTTTCAAACAATCTAAGAACAGGATCTTAATGAAGAGCCCTTGAGAAGCAGGTCTCCCATTTCGAAATGACACTTCAGTTCTAGGAGCCACTTCTTCCTTTTCCCTTCACCTCTTCAAGATTCAATGTGCTAAAATCATTGAGTCCATACGGCATGGCATACTCAAAACAGCGTCTGCCTCTAGGGAGTCTTTCTGTAGTTATGATAAACAGCAGTGACGCCGTAATGAGAGTTCAGTGCCGTCGGAATCCAATTCATATTGGAGGGAGGGGCTGACCATTGTTTTCCCTATCATTCAGTATACCACAATGAAGGAAACATACTGCAGATTGACAATTACTGGTGGAGCTGCAGCCTCCACGCAATTTCATCATAATAAAGAGTAATTAATGTTTTTTTCAAAGTATGCTGTAAACAGCAATAAGTTCTTTATAAAAGTATCCAAGGAAAATCAGAACAGGTCTGAAAACAAAACATCGACGAGTCATTGATCGTCATCGTTGTCTACAAATTAGTATCGCAAAGTACGAACCTAGAGAGGTTCTTAGAGAGGGCCTTCTAAGCATATCATTGATTAGCTCGTAAAGAGATTGACTGAACCAGGCACCAGTTTCGAAATGACAGGTACCAGGTACTTCTATTCATTCAAAAAACCATTTGCTAATTCCAAGGCTTCCAACACTCTGATTAACTTTTAACTGCAAAGGATTTGACCTAAAAATGCCTGCTTTGTTTGAAGACATAGTGTTCCCATACCTGTCATTTCCAATCGCTTTGCAGCTGAAGCCTTATGATATGATGGAAGAAGAGCCTTGAGAGACTTGAGCATTGACCGCAGTCCTTTCTTCATGTCATTCTTTGACGACATGTTTGCCAAGTTGTGGGAGCAATTCTCCTCAGTCAAGTTATGCATTTAATTCTCAAGGGCTTCCAGGCCAGGCAGGATCAAGTAAATGAAATTTTAATTGTCCAATATGTTTAATGTTTCAAATATGCGCAATGACAATTAGCATATGCAAATGAACAGCTGAAGGTTCACAAATGAGTCCTTTGATTTATCGTATTCGCTGGATATCCACACCGCAACTCTAGTCAATATAAATCAGCACCGTACTAAAAAACTTCGGTTTAGGAGAATATGCGAATTGAATGCAACAGCCAAGGATGTAGGTGGTGGTTCTTTTGATTTTTTCAATTACTCAAAGAGGACGAAAAATTTCCAATTCGTCAATCATTTCCATCCCAACACTTTTGCTAAAGAATTGACAAAAATGTTGTTTAAAGTCATGATTTTTACAAAAATGTGAGATGAAGATTGGATGAGTATTTACTTCCTGATTCAATTTCTTTTGTTTTGAAATTAATAAATTGGAGGATCGTGCTTATATGGCTTCTCTCGGCATAAAAGTTTTGAACCACCATCTTCCCCTGTTTTGGACCATAAAGAATTTCTTTTTTTGCCAGAAAGAGAGTACATAACTTTGCAATATACAAAAAGTTTTACAAGATGCAAATGTGGACTGATTTTGATGGCTTCAACGCCACTTAATTCTGTCACCTTCTACAGGCCTAGTCGCTCTGTCCACAGATAACCATTGCCTTTGAAGCACATAGCTTCGGCTGAGTTTCACTACAGGTCATTTCAAAGTCAAGCCAATTTATATACAAGTCACACGAAAAACGTATCTTCGTACCACTAGGTGTCGGAACATGTCAAGGTGCTAATAATAGGAGCAAACGTTTGCAAATTGGTTTGACATAATATTTCAGAGTTTATGATAATTTGATCTATGATAGCATTCCTTCTGCTGCCAGAAGCTACAGCTGAAGGCTGTGATGCGAGAATTGCTAGAAACCTCCTGATATTTTGTGAACATTTCATGAAATACCATACCATACTAATTACAAAATTTTTACGTGATCTGTTACATCATATTTGATTATTGTGAGTTGAAAGTTTCTTGTATGTTTGACGTAGATTTGTGCTTCGCCTTTGAAACGAAGCCTGATTTGCATGGCAAAGAGACCAATTCATTTACGAAATCATCCTCAAAACACCAGCTGCTGCTAGCTTTCTCACGGTGCTTAATTATGGAAACAGCAAGCAACAGAAACATTTTAGGGCTGGAATCTTACGACTGGAATCTCGAACAGATCAGAAAATATTGATCACTTCTTCTAATAATGCCTCACAACCACAAACCGAAGATAGTATGTCTATGTTGTGTATCTGTAAAATGATATGATTGCACAAACATGAAGCAGATGCGAAAGTTAATGAGAAAAGCGACAGCAGAATAGCACTGTCTTATGAAAGGTCCCAAAGTTTGCTTTAAGCGTGACGGCTAATCAAGTACTTTGGTCATAAAGACAAACAACGACATAGACATTTACTTCCGTCCTACCGATAGTCTACAAACATTGTATGGGTATGATTACCTTCCAACTCGTCTTCTTCCAGCTCAGAAGTGCCATTCTGTTGCTTTTTACTGCACAAACAGTTCATGTCGATACCAACTTCCCATTGATCAAATACTCAAGCTAATCAGATGTGCTTCTGTTATGCTTCTGAGAGTAGGCGTATCTCTCTCGTCAGCAACTGTATACGTTTAGCAAGTTGGCGACCATAGAATACAAATTCTATTCTTCCACATTCTAGAACTGTTGCTAAATCTATAGAAGCTTTCTGACAAAAGATATTGCAAATCTCCGACAACTCTCTGACCATTGAATTTGCAGTGAATTTTGCGTTTGCATATAAAGAAACAACGTGAAAGTTGCCAGAAGCCTAGCAATATTTACTCAAAATCTCAATATAGCTTTAAATAATTGAGAGAATTTTCAACCCGTTACCGATCTAATCTATTTTGTTTACATTTAGGTCATTTTGTGGTTCACAATTGTACCTGCTATTTTCAATAGTACTTGTGTTTGTTCGTATTAATAAATCAGAAGAACCAGAATAATGAAATTACAAATTATTTTCAGAGTTTTTCGTTGCCTGGCAATTGGTATATGTTTATGACTCTGTCCATAGGACTGCATGTTTCTTAATTGCTTAAATTTTCTTGTCTTCCCTCGAAGACGTGAAAAATACTTTTGGAGGACCTGGTGTGCTTGATGCATCCAAGTACAATGTCCCATCTTTTTTATCTTACAACATTAGTGAAAAGAGTGATAACTATCTTCCTTGAAGATCAATCGGACATAATTAGTTCCTCGTGTTAACAAGGTCAAAACACCTTATACCAGAAAGCTGAGCAAACCTCATACCTTAGACCCCGATATATCTTGCTGAAAGTTAATGCAGCAATGGGTAATAGAAAAAAGGCCTTCTGCCTAGTTGTCCGGATTACAAGCTTGCTCAGAGCAGGCACGCCTGATTTTGAACCGGCAAGCTTGATTTTGAACCGGCATACTTGATTTTGAACCGGCAAGCCTGATTTATAACCGGCAAGCCTGATGTTAAGCCGGTGCCTGTTGGTTTGCGGCTGAAAAGCATGAATTTGTAGCTAATCAGCAGATGTTGGTCACAGGCTAAAGAGCCTTAACATGCATTAGTGCATTAAACAGGGAACACGTAATAATGCATTCAGAGCTTAGAAGCAGACATCTTCGAATGGCGCATAATGCGCTTTCTGAGGACAGCTTAAACAGCGTTAAACGCCTTTCCATCAGGTTCAGGTAGCAATTTGCAGAAATGGTTTGCGTCAATGGGCAAAATCTCGCTGTTTAGGTCGTGTTTGGTAGCAACAGTTTGGTCCTTGTGCTTAGATGGCAAGTAGAAAGCTAAAAACATTATATTTATGATTAGCATTCGTTCATCCTCTTTTCGAGACAGCTATCGTTCTTATGGAGTCGGTGCTTGATCGAAATGATTGCTTTCAGACTTATACTGTACCTCTATCACTACCAACGATCAAGTTGCGATTCGCCACATGCCATACGCGAGCCTCTGCCGAGAGGAGTGCCTGCGATCCAATCTTCAGCCAGATCGCACAGATGTTGCCAGGCTTTGGTGCCTTGTTCGTCGATCTCTATATTAATCGCTTTTGAATTTTCTAACCACCAATTTTGCTAACAATCAAGCATAACGGAAAACTACTGGAAAGATCAAGGAAATTTGCTTGTCCTATTTATGACAGAATTCTTGATTTGAATCACTGTTAACATACTCTGAAAAATCCAGATTTGCGAGTATATTATGTTTACCGACTTTTTGAACACTGCTCTTCTATTTTAGGCAGATATTTTGAATGAAGAAGAAATCGAAGGTGATTTTTGACAATGATTTTCACAAGCTGTGCACCCTACCTTGTTGTCATAGTTGTTTGGAATTAATGAGAATGTCCTTTCCTCCAACACCAGTAACCTGCTACGAAGCCGGTACTGCAAAGAGTATGGCGTCACTACACAGGCCGCTCCATGCACGTGATGTCTAGGACATTTGTGATTAAATGAACAGCAAAGAATTTCACTGAGCCGAATCAAAGACTAGGCTCTTTGAATAAGTCGTTAGAAATTAAAGCGAAAGTAATGGTACTGTAAGCTTAATCATTTTACCATGTATAAGCTGCTGATTCCTTGTGCCTCCCTTAAACCTGAACAAGGGGTGTGTTTCTACCTTCGACCGATTTGGGCTTGCAAAGCTTCATTAAATAGACAAATAAAATACAATACTAATAATTTGGTGTTGCTTAATGCTGTTCCTGATTTTTCTAGAATACCGGGAAGCTTTCTACTTATTTGACAGCGACGGCAGTGGCTCAATCACAACTAAAGAGCTGGGGCATGTCATGAGAAGCCTCGGCCAGTCGCCAACAGAAGCCGACCTGCAAGACATGATCAATGAAGTCGACGTTGATGGTGCGAATGTAATGCTAATTTTCTGCAATGACTAAGCTTTCTGCAATGACTGAGCTTTCTTTGAGGGAACCTGACACATGATACTTTCTGGCCTCAAAACATTAAAGCTGAGTGCCTTTGCCAGATTGAAGATATCCATCCGATGAGTGCAATGCAAGGAGCTCGTGCTTCTACAGAGGCTAGTAACTCAATTAATTATGTAGCAATGCAAAAATGCAGATTGGCAAACAGACAAGCTAATTAGCCATTTGTCTAGTTAGTCATCATGTCAAGCTAACTAGCAGAATGCCATGTTAATGATCAACAAAGCCATTAACGTAAAACTAGGCGACTCAATGAATATTAAACTAGCAAACCAAATAGACAGCTTCACCAAAGCAAGCAGCAAACTTCCAATTTGAGATATGCCAAAAAAGCTGATTGAAAAAGCTTATCTATTTAGCCAGGACGTTGGGATAGGAAAAAGAAACCAAATGAAAAGATGACTCTGTGGTGACTAGGTGTCATCAACTTTTATTTGCTCTTTGCTAGAGAATGGTTTGATTGGCTTCAGTTCTGGTAAAATTCAATCGGAATCCAAAATCATGCTTAATGCTCAACTTCACAACTTTTGTATTATGGTTTTAGTGATCAACCTACAGCTTTCTTGTTAAATGCCATATTTCCGGTCTCATTCAAGAGGAACTGCTTCTCTAGCACAAGACTCATCGCGTACCTAACCAATCAGCAACTTTTTCAGGAAATGGCACTGTTGACTTCCCAGAGTTTCTCAACATGATGTCACGAAACATGATAGATGCGGAAGGAGAAGAGGAAATCAGAGAGGCGTTCAGAGTTTTTGACAAAGACGGTAATGGGCATATCAGCGCGGCAGAATTACGTCACATAATGACGAACTTAGGAGAGAAACTAACGGATGAGGAAGTTGATGAAATGATAAATGAGGCGGATATCGATGGAGATGAGCACATCAATTATGAAGGTAGGCGTTATCGTAGTATAGGTGTAAAGCAACGATTCATCAACACAGGTGCTCTCATTGCGATCTTCGATTCTATCGACAGTGACCGGATTGTTCGATTAGGAAGCAAGACAAGCAGAGGTTCAAAGATTCTGGCTCTAGGATTCTGCTTCAAGGACTCTGCTTCTAAGATTCTGCTTCAAGGACTCTGCTTCTAAGATTCTGCTTCTAGGACACTGCTTCTGGATCCTGCTTCTAGGATTCTGCTTTTGGATCCTGCTTCTAGGATTCTGCTTCAAGGACTCTGCTTCTAAGATTCTGCTTCTAGGACACTGCTTCTGGATCCTGCTTCAGGATTCTGCTTTTGGATCCTGCTTCTAGGATTCTGCTTCTGGATCCTGCTTCCAGAATTCTGCTTCTAAGATTCTGCTTCTAGGATTCTGCTTCTAGGATTTTGCCTCTAGGATTTTTCTTCGAGGATTCTGCTTCTAGGATTTTGCCTCTAGGAGTTTTCTTCTAGAATTCTGCTTCTAGGATTCTGCTTCTGGATCCTGCTTCTGGGCTTTCGCTTCTAGGAAACTTCTTCTAAGATTTTTCTTCTAGGATTTTTCTTCTAGGATTTTGATTCTAGGATTATGCTTCTAGGATTCTGCTTCTAAGATTCTGCTTACTAGTCACGCCCCTTTCTCCCATCACATCAATTTTGAGGGAGTGAAGCTCATGACATTCTACAAAGAAATTAGCTTATTGCACGAGCTTTCTATAGGTGCTTTGATGCTGGAATACCCCGCAACTAAACCATCATGTGCTGATAATTCAGAAAATACTGGTTTATATTATATCAAAAAAGACTTGTAATAAATCGAATTTCATTCAGTCCACAACATTGCGACGAGATTTGGTTCTTCCGATTTTCGATCAAGACTTCAAACCTTATCGTGTTTGGATATCTGCCTGTTAAAGTTTTCAAACATTTATTACATTTGATATAAGGCAAGCTTAGTCGATAAGTGTACAATGTCCAATTTGGAAGAGGTGTTTCGGTCTTAGGTCGTGCTAAAGTTCCCTGGCCATAATTTCTTGTCTGTCATAGAAAGGTAAAGACGTATACCAAGTAGTGCAATATAATTTTCTCTTTCGAAGTGACGCTTCATTGTTTATAGGGATCAATTTAGTTTCGTCAGCATGCGTCTTTGCAACCATAAGCTTCGATCGTGGCAATCCATCACCAATCTTCGCAAAGCATTTATTGAAGCTATTACTGGTTATTGTCGGCTTTTTCCAATGCTCTCAGATTTCATTCGCCGGGGAATGTGATATGCTGAGCCTCTACATCCATTATGGAGATCTTTGCTGATAAGGCGATTTTTGAGCAAATTAGCAAGCTTCTCGCTTTCCTAATCCTGCCCTAGGAAGAGACAGCTGTGGAATGCACAAAAAGGCTGTCGAGCTTTTAACTGTTGTCGACAAATGAGTGGTCTTGATCCGATTCCGATCCAGACTTAATGAGCTGCGATGTGTGTCGGTGAACAGTAAACAGAACCAGCAGACAACTCTAAACTCAGTCCCATGCCGATAATTCCCAAAATTCTCGTTCGGATACGCTTGTGCCAAAAACTGGCTGCCCCTGCAAGTTGAATGAAAATCAAATTCTTGCCAACCAACGGGCACTCATCTCTGTAAACAACAAATTCGCAACAATGACTTGCCTGGTTGAACTTGATAATTAAGGGTTTTGCTTTTGCACTTTCAAACCAAATTATTGTTCAGCGAGTTTCAGCAATTATCTTCCATACTTATGAAACTGTTCCTTAGAGCAGATAGCTGAACTTTGCTGACGAGACGATTTTCAAAGCGAACCTTGACGATGTTCCCGCAGGTTTATATTGCCCATGTCTTGCCTCAAAACCTTTGAGTACGTATGTAAACAATAAAGACACGTTGAATTCAATTTTTAAAGCTTTGGATTTAATCTGTTGCTTGTTGTCTTCTCGAACAGAATTCATCAGAGTGATGCTGAAGTGAGGATGAACGCAAGGAAAGACGCTCCCGGAAGCAGTATTTGCTCAGGAATGTCTGGCAACACAGTCTTAACCTTTTGGCACTTGATTGGCAGCGAACAATCTTCGCCTGCTTTTGCATTACTGATTTCAATTTATCAAGCCGTGTAATGAGTAATTGTAATTTAAGTCAAGCATCTGAGAGAATGTTATATTGTAAAATACTTTGCTGATACACTCTCTACATGAAATGCCTCAATCTATCTCTGCTCGTCTCTTTAGTTATCGAACATAACGAGGTCATTGTCTTGAAACCTATTTCTAATGCTTCTTGTAATGCCTTTCACTTTACAAAACCACGCAAAAAGTAGCAAAGTGTCTAGTCCAACACTCTCCACCAGCTGCGCCTCAAATCAATCCTAGACAAATGAGTTTCTCTCTTCGCGATACGAATTATGATGATGTTTGAAGAAGCAGCCTCAAATGTCAAAAGAGGGCGTTGAGCCAATCACTTGACTGCAAATGAATTGAAAAAGTAGACATGTTCACGGGCACTTGAAAAAGCGCCCTCTGTAGCTGGCTTGATTGATTTATGGTTTTCAGCCAGCGAAATCGTTTTCTTGCGCCGCTTTTCTCTTGCATAACGTATAAGTACGACTGATGACAAAACCTTAATCAACCTCGAGTGTCTGCCTTCAAGTTGATGCTTGAAGGATTTAGCAAATCATTGTTGATGCATCCCGCCGAGGCATTGGGCAAGTGGCGGTTGTCAGATTGCGACAGTCTGTCTTATAGCATGAGAGCATTCCTTTCGTTTTCAGGCCTTTTTGCCATTGGAGGTTGACATCCTCATCTTGTAGCGAATCCTCAAAAGTGCACTTTGTTAAAGTGGTGGAGCTAGCATTTCTTATTTTTGTCATTCATGGATAGAAAATGGTTTGCCTTAAAAAGAATAAAACCAATCTTAATCCATTCCCACTACCATCATAAATGCTGCTTAACTTGGAATATCCTTGTTGCCTGAATTCACTAAAGAAAATCAATGGAATTTTAATTGTGGTCACTTTACAGGCTCTAATCCTAGAAACTCGAAGCCAGGTTGTCGCTCTTAAGGGCCTTAATCATTTGATAGGATGTGCAAGGATAACCGCCCAAGGTATTTGGGTGTAGAAATGTTTAGAGATAGCTAGAGAATAACAGGGGGATTTCCTGGAGTGGACATTGCTATTTTGAAGCACAAGCATTGTAGTATTCATCTGATATTGCTCCTATGTATAAACGTGATTGCAGTGCATCCTATTCAAGGGAGCAGGCTGAAGCAGCACTTTCTTCGCTTTGGCTAACAAACTTGTTTTAATATCGAGTAGATCAATTATTCATGAAAACTAAATATTGTGGAAGTACCGAGCATTTACTGTTGGTTTTGTGCCAGGCTTTTGCAAAACGTGCTCTTCCTGGGATGATAAGAGATGTCACATTCAATGTTCACTAGACGCGGACCGGTGAGTGCAAATCCTTTTATCACTTCCATCGCATCCCACTTGGGGCTGAACTTTGATGTTCTCTTTTGACGTCTTTACTGTCCACACATCCCACTACAGCACAATGCTTACAGTCTTTTCCAGTATTTGATTGCTTCATGAACCAGGGAAAAAAGTCCAACGAAGAACGTAGAAAACGGTACGGCAAAAACAAAGACTCGTTGATAAGGGCGACTCATTCATTGTCTTTGCCAAATGCACCCGAGTTTGTGCAGAGTCCTCGTGACAAAAACAGTTAGGGCAATTCCAGGAACCAGCGGGAGAATCGAAAGAAACATTCTTATAAGAGCTTCGCACTAAAATCATAATTGAGCTTAAAAAAGACTGACCTTCAAGATATGTAATCCGCATTACTCGAATAGAACCATGTTGTAGAATCATATGACGTGAACGTAGGCCTTTCACCTGGATGAACAGTCAATTAAAGCTAGCCTATGACAAGGCTCCTATCACATCAGCTATCACATCCTATCCTATCAGCTTGGTGCATGAACATGTTGCTTCAATTTTGTATTTTTCATGAGTCTATTAAAACGTTCGTGACAATTATATTGAAACAAAAGACTAATGTATGGTGACCATTGAATATCCTTTTAACCTTACAGGCAGAGAACTTGGATGAAGAGCAGATAGAAGGTGAGTATTCATGAAGTTTTTCCTTTTCACCCTATAGAAAATAATGATGAAAAGGTAATAGAAGCGATTGAAAAGAGTCTCAAAGTCAATTGCTGAATTTATGCTTGAAGTAGTAAGACCCTTTTATTTTTCACACATGGATTGAAAAAACTAGATTTGTAGTACACTGTATCATTTCTTGCTTGGATGTTTTGCAGGAAGTCTTTCTGAGATTTTCTGAGTTTCCACCAATCAATTTATATTCTTCTAAGTGAATTAAAATTTAGTTCTGATAAAAACCTTTTCTAGAATTTCGAGAAGCATTCATCTTGTTTGATAGTGATGGCAATGGTGCGATAACAACAAAGGAACTGGGACATGTCATGAGAAGTCTGGGACAAAACCCAACTGAGGCTGAATTGCAAGACATGATCAATGAAGTCGACATTGATGGTACGTCAATTGTAGACGCATCACTTTTACATGCCACACATGTAATATATCAGCTAGCTCTCTATATTCCTGTTACCAAATAAAAATTAACTCCTTACTTCTGCAAATGCCTAGTGGTATTTCTTCAGTTTTCTTACAACAACGTGTTGTAGAAATGCATTGTTGATTCTATACAATGTTTAGCATTGTCTTAATTTGAAAACCCTTTTTCAGGAAATGGCACTATTGACTTCCCAGAGTTTCTTAACATGATGGCACGAAACATGATAGATGCGGAAGGAGAAGATGAAATCAAAGAGGCGTTTAGAGTTTTTGACAAAGACGGTAATGGACATATAAGCGCGGCAGAATTACGTCACATAATGACGAACTTAGGAGAGAAACTAACGGATGAGGAAGTTGATGAAATGATCAAAGAGGCGGACATCGATGGAGATGGGCACATCAACTACGAAGGTGCTTAGAATAGCCCATTCATCATCAATCTTTTCATAAATTGCACGTTTTAATTTCAAAAAAAGCTTTCTGAATCAGTTCTTGATAGAACCAATGAGTATATTATCTATTGAATCAAGCAGGGGTTGAGAACATTTATTTACTTAGGTATAACGCCAGTGCAAGTATTGATGGCGAAACATAACCGAATGACAGAAATTTAAGCCCTATGAAGAGTCACAGAAACTCAGACAACACACGGTACTGATCCGACGTTATGGCGAAGCACGTTCCTCCGTGAAACAATGTTCATCTCTCAACTAAGAAGACACGCGTTAGATGAGCTCAGCTTATTCAAATGTGGTCTGCACAGCTTACTTCTAAAGCCGATATAATGCATACTAAGTAATGCATAATTGATCCGTCAGTGGCTAAAAAGAAAGGCTTTTCCCCAATGTTGAGCCTTCACCTCAATACGATATTCAAAATACTCTAGGTAACTCCCATTCGGTCTTATCCTTAGAGTGAAGTGATCTCCCCATTTTGTCTGCACCCCCTATCAGCAGATGGTGATGTTGTTCTCGCAGAACTTGTCCCCTGCAGGGTGGGACTCTTCCTCTCCATTGTCTTCTGGCTGTGCCCGGTGGTCTTTTGCAACATGCCAGCTTCCGCAGATATCCCGACCTCTTTATGTGCTGGTGCATACTCCGCGAGCTGGTCCCTAGGTTATGGATAACAGTTGCCTTCACGCTCCACAGTCTTCTGATTTCCCTCCCAAGTTCAAACTAATTCTAGATCACAGGCGTTATTGCTATCATCACTATATACAACTGACAGTTATATCTGCCTTTATCCTAAGGCACTTCTGCATGTTGTTACTGGTTTCAAAATACCTTGACCAAGGCAACTATACATGGCATTCTTGTTCTATACTAAACCTTCAAAGCAATCTAAGGATTTTTCTCGGACATTCTCTAATAATCGATGGTCGACTGCACCCTGAATTAATTTAGGGAACCCTGAATTACATATAATGAGGGAACTTTCTTTTCTGTTTAAAACAAACCGTAAAATGTAAACTATCAGCAGAATTTGGCCTTAACCTTAACAGCAATGCTACCGAAAAGTCACAAAACCTGAAACTCCAATGCCTAAGTGAAAACGTCCGTTCAAGTCCCGTATGTTGACTTTTCTGTCAGTTGCCTTGACTTTGCTGGCTACTCCTGCAGCTTTCTCATTGATCCCATGTGGCTGACTTTTTATCGACAAACAGAAGAAGCGTTACCTCACCTTCAAAGTTTTGAATAACTCCATTCCTGTCATATGCTACATATTCGTAACACATACTACCCTTTGGTTCTGAGTTCTACTTTGAATTCTTCACTGTGATTATGTTTTATTCTTAGCCAAGGCTAGCAAGTTTCAAATTACCTATGAAGGCGCACTAAGAGGCTTGTAGTTAAATTTTGATAATGATAATAAAAGCTTTCATTGTTATCATCACAATGATTTTATAGATAAAAAGTAACAATTAAGCCATAATTTTTTGTTGCTTTTTTTCTTTCATTAGATTAAATTCAAATTAAATTCAAGAGCTTCCTTGTTTTCGTCAGCATTGAAACGTGTTTATTTTTTGCAGAATTTGTGAAGATGCTGATGAAATAGCTTAAGATTTGGATCGGTCGTTGATTTTTCAAAGAAAAGAACGTTTAAGCTTGGTAGGGAGCAAAACGTCAAGCTTCACAAGAGAACATCACAGAAAGCAGCTGAATATTCAGGAGAAGTTTATAGTGATTTTCCTCATTTTTGTACACATAAAGTGACATAAGATACGTTGTAACTTTAAGTTGCTATCTTAAATGTAATTTTTCAGCTCACTGCTAAGAGCAATATTGTTAAAAGGAGGTAATCACAGAAGCATAAGGATGTTGTTGATCAATACCCGAATAAAAGAGCGCAAGGCCCCTTTGCCATGTGTTGCAGCGCTGCGTAGTATCAAAATAGTGTCCAAAATTTATTTCTAAAAGTCCTCAACTTGCTAGAGCAATGTTACTTCCTAATGTACAAGGCAATGGATGAACATCATCAAGCAAAAGCCGTTGAGTCCAGTTGCTTGCCAAAAGGATCTTTAGGCACCAAGTATCTAATGCCTTTCTGTTTCTTTTTGAAGATTATTTGTAAGGAGCTCTCAATGTTTACCAATGTAGTTGGCCTAATGCTTGGTCCTTGTATTGCCTTTCGATGCGGCGAGAATTTAAATTCTTCATTCTCTTTGCCATAGCTACCTTCCCCTTAGTATTGCATGAATCTTCTTTAGACTTTCATATTATAAAAGTTATTCTCACCTAAGTATCATATTATTTGCAGTCATGCGAATTATTTATAGCGCTATTCGGTTGCGCTTTACAGTATTACAAGAAATATGAAAAGCAGGTCGACTAGATCCTTATCTAACACTTGTTAAATAATTTTGCAAAGTTTGGTGCTTCAGTAGTTTATTTAAGCTTATTTTTTGCAATTTGTGTTTTATCAAGATTTCTGGTAAGACGTTTTCCACTATTCCACAAGGCCAGCTCATGTAAGGGCCTTGGTGCCAAGTGTGCTGTTTTACTCATTACTAATGTTTGCCTTAGCACTCTGCGAAACTTGTAACAGTTCAACAAGATAATTCTGTGTAAGTCCTTTGAGACTTAATCAAGTGAATGATGGAAACTCAAAGTTTATTCCTTGCCTGCTCAAATATATAAAGTAGAAAATTCAAAACTAATATTGAATTGATTTAAGATTCAATCCGGTTTTCCGCATATAAGAAAAACCATGGTTAGCAGAAATCAGAATTTTATCTTACTTTTTATATCATGCTTGATCATATCCTATCATGTCAATCATATCACATCATATCACATCATATCATATAAATCAAATCATATCATATCATATCATATCATATCATATCATATCATATCAATCATATCATATCGTATCATATCAATCATATCATATCATATCAATCATATCATATCGTATCATAAATCATATCATATCGCATCATATCATATAAATCAAATCATGTCATATCATATCAATCATATCATATCATATCATATCAATCATATCATATCATATCATATCATATCATATCATATCATATCAATCATATCATATCATATCATATCAATCATATCATATCGTATCATAAATCATATCATATCAATCATATCACATCATATCAATCATATCATATCATATCATATCAATCATATCATATCGTATCATAAATCATATCATATCAATCATATCACATCATATCAATCATATCATATCATATCATATCATATCATATCATATCATTTCATTTCATATCATTTCAATAATACTAACTATATAGAGATTTGGGCTTTTACATCTTGATATTATTTAAACTTCTGTATTTTAAACATTTATCTTATAGCTGAATTTTGTAGCAAATGCTGGATTTCAAAATAAATTACGGCTCTAAAAGAAAATACTAGGAGCTCCTACCTTGAACTGCCTTGAAATGAGGAATGAGGTGTATTTCACGCAGTAGTACTAGAATTAGTACTTAAGCAGGCTTCTAAACAATACACGCATTTTTACTCGACAAAAACAATAAAAGAGTGCATCTTCCACGTATGTGCACTGCTCAATGCTCAAACAAACTGGAACGCAATACAGGGAACTGCCGTATACCTTTAATGGGATTTTAGACAAATTACACCTGCTTGAGTATGTTTCATGCTATGGTGTTATAGGACTGCCTCCTGGCTCATAGGGCGATAATTTCTTTCTAATGTATTCCTGGTTATTCAAGCACATTGGCTTTGCAGATTCATGCGGCTCTTCATCTTGGATTTCAGCACTTACAGAAAAGTCTTGAGCAAATAGATCACCCCTAGAATTAACATTTTAAGTCAAGAAAAAATTTTTAGTTTAGGAAAAGTTAGGAAGAGGTCGGATACACTTGCTTGTTAGTTATGAACGCGATCGGCTTATTCTTACAAAAGGACGACAAAAGCATATACTGCTTTTGTCGGAATGCTTAAAATCATCTCTCTCTATTCACATGGACAATTTATTTGCACAATCGGAGATGAGATGAATAAATTCATTATGCGCGAATTCAAGAAAGAAAGATTGAAGTTTTGGAAACTTTGAAATGAAGAGCTCGAACTAGAAAGCCTTTGCCTTTCAGCCCGGCAATGACGTTCAATTCAAATGAAATGCATTTTTCATTAATTTGCTGTAAACTTCGCAGCACATGTGTATTGATTAATGCCGCATCGCAATGCAGTGGTCAGGAAACAATGCTAGCTTTGTAATTTCAGTTGAACTTATTAACAAAGCTAAGCATTAGTTCATGAATTGAAAGATTCAGCAGATGTTTTCAGTTGTCGGATAAACAGACCAGATAATTCATTTTGTTTGCTCTGGGAATAAAGAAACAGACCAGGCCGTGAATAGGGCCTACAGTGGCAGTACATGCAGAAAAGAAGCTCTGAAGCTGGAGAGCATGGAAGATCTCATGAAGGAAGAAAATGAAGAGCAGGTTGGCAACTCTTCTGTATTCCATCTTACTACACGGCATATTGACATGTTCTCTTCTTTAAAAGATTATATTTCGATATGTGGAAGACGTCATTTACCATGAGTTCTAGTTGCTAACTTCTTACTTGATAAGCACGCGTACATGCTCAGTAGTTAATTGGACAACGGCGGATGACAATGGTTTATGACAGGAAGGAATCAATATCAGGTGCATAATTCGACCAACAACAGCCTCACTTGTTCTTGTTTCCAAACATTGTTGCTCAAGACATCCTTCTTAAGGTCATTTGTTATCATTTGTTAGCTACGTTAGTCTGTATTATGATTGCGATTCGTATACCAAACGTGTGACTAAGGCTGCCTCGAATGCCTAGGTCAAACTCCTCAAAACAGCGGGTGTTGTGACAACCAATCTTGCAAAGGGCTTTTCAAAACTAAACCTAAGTTTAAATAAACTGGCTCAGTTTAATTTTCATGTGGCCATGAAGAATTTTTGACCAACAAGAGAAAACTTCATTTGAAGCTTTAGAGACGTCTACCGGCGTCTTGCAAGATTAAAAATTTGACGACCGTGTTGCTCAAAAGCCTAATGAAGAATCTCTGTACTTCAAATTGTCGAAGAAAGCAAACCGGTGCAGAAACTTTTTTCTATAATTCAACCTTGTTCAGATCTCAAAGCAACTAGTAAATAATTAAATGTCTTATAGGAAGAAGGCCAGTTCGAAAGCATTTTTATTTTACGACCTTTTATTATCATTATCTAGAGGAATTTTTAATTTAAGCCATAAATATTAGGTCATTGATGGTACTATGCATAAATTATTAATTTTCCTGCAATTTGTTGAATTCATTAAGACTCAACACAAAACTATAAAACTTTCATCTGTGCCTAAACCTTTGAGAGCTGTCCATATAAATCAAAATTATGAACAAATTCATTTATCAGGAGCAGCAGTATTGTCAACAATTTTTAGGCTATAACTTCCTTTAATCTATATGATCAAGTTCCTTTGCTTTCTTAGAAATCTATTGCTCAGTTTAAAATAAGCCTCTCGTCTCTTTCCATTATGCTTACACTAAAAGTTCCCTGATTGGTGAATGGTTTGTCTGCATTTCAACCACCTTGCATTTAATATTGTGCTACAAATAATGATGGATAAATAAGTAGACATTGAGCATTTTTCGTTACTAGGAAAATTTCCATTCCATTTTCTAGCATTAGTCGAAGGGTGCTCAAAGACTTTCATTTCACAAGTTTTTCTTTACTAGTACCCATCATGCATCGGCTTGGGGACAATCAAGAAAGATGCGTTTCAAAGAACGTTTCCTTTTTCTTTTAGATGTTAAGAATAACATTAAAAGGTACCCGTTTTCCTAAAACCTTGCTATTGTTTCTGGCGAAGTCATCAACTGTCTTTCTGTTTACATTTGGCCTTTCTGGGGTTCGAAGTCCATCGTCTTTTCTGGCATCTCATGTTGTTTACGCTTACCATTATTGCAGTCACCTGTGTCTAATCTTTCGCATCGTCTTTTCTCTTGGCTCTCTCTAAGCTGCCATGTTTCTGAGCCACACATGATACAGGCATTATTGATTTTTACCTCAACTGATTATCCAATTTCCATAATTTCGCTTTATTTTCTAAACAATTGGTAGGTGAGCTTCCTAAGTAGTCGAAATCAATCACCCTTTTAGGCCTTTCCCTCTAAAAGCTACAGGAAGGAGGGTAGCTGCTCTCAGACAGAGAGAACTTAACATTTCTTGTAGCTTTTTTTCAAGCCTATGGAACTTCCTACTTCTCCTACCTTATCCACTGCTTTTTGCAATCCATCGCCTGTGTTGCTGATCATTGCGATATCATCAGCAAAGTCCAGGTCATAAAGCTTTGTCTGTGGCTCTAGTTAATCCACTACCAGTCTTTCCTTTCTCTTCGTACAGTAAATTGCTGGTCTGAATATAACGTTGTCTTGGGTCACTCCTATTTTCACCTCAAAGCCATCTGTAAAGCCATTGTCTTTTTTTCTCAACAGCAAGAGTGATTGCAAGATAATGGTAGAGCAAGATCAAATTCCATTCCATGCTGCAATTTTCCATAGACATCCTTAATAAACACAATCAAGAGCTTTTTTAAAATCAGCTGGCTCTTCTTTTTTTGTCATCAAGTGGCCGTTTCAAATGGTTTAAGAGAATCAGCAGAAAGGCTTTTGCGCGAATTAATAAGAAGACACTCCTCGCCAGCTATAGGGGTCAGATGAATCTCCTTTCTTTGCAGTTTCAAAGGTTGAACTTATGAGGAAACTATGACACACAAACTATGAGGAAAAGATAGCTGCTAAATATTACGGAAGCATTTCAATATTATTTTATTCAATACCATGTATGTTTCACCAGTTTTATCATATCAATACTGTAAAGTCACATATCAATGATACAAAGTCATAGATCAATGATACAAAGTCATAGATCAATGATACAAAGTCATAGATCAAGGTGATATATCCATGTGACAACGCCAAACATACATGTGGCAACTTCATGTATCAATATGACAATGTCATCCTTAAGATGACAACTTCATATATCCATGTGACAACTTTATGGTCTATTCAGGTTTCCCAAGTATAATTTATGTTGTTGCATGTCAAAAAACGCTTACATTGAAAAAGGCAATTTATCCAAACATTTGAATATGCTTGAATACGCCTTCTATTCAGTCGCGAATCGTCCAGACCAAAACAGGATAGACAAGATAATAGCAATCTTGCGTGCATTTTAATCAAGTCGTGTATTAAGCTTAAACAAAATGGAAGACGTGCCAAAGTTTTGACTTGCCAATGTCAGTAATTCAATCGAATACCAAGTTGCCTCTGTTTCAATGTTTATCTTTCAGAGACCTTTCATTGAAACATTTTGCTTTCTTCCAAAATTTCCTGGAACTATATCAGTCAGAGCAGCAATTTGAAGCCTTTATATTCAAAACAGAGACTTTTAAATTGTTGGAAGTAGGAAAACGGTCGCAATGTATAGCAAAACTATGCGATCCTTCGAGTGGCAGGAAATAGGTAATAGTAGAACTCAGTCTGAATCTTACCAGCGAAATTATTGTGTCAATCTCTGTTTTCCTTGGAAATGTAGTGGTAGCCCTGTGTAATGGATTATTAGTGCCAGCCTAGCTCTATAAAAAATTTCATCTTATCCCTTTGGTGCCTTTCACCTTACATTTCTTTGTAAAAGGGGATCAGATTTTAAAATTACATTGTACATAGGCCAATTCTAGAAAGTTTTTACTTTTCAAAGAAAAAACACTTCACCTATGAATGACTTCCAACGCAAATCCCTCTCTGTGAGTTAGTTCGAATGCCAATACCAATCTCAATGAAACATCGTCTATAGGACTCCACAACCGGTGCTGGTAGATGGATTAAACTTTTTTCACTAGTCTACCAATCTTGCAGAATTTCTGTATGGTATATGATGTGTCGTGCATTCTTTTAAACATTTGAACCACCCCACAATTTACACAATTTAGACCTCCAGCTGTTCACATGTACCTCAATAGTGAAGAAGAGTATTCTTCTTTCCATGTTTAGGAATCACAATTTACGAATCTTCTTGAGAGTTTATTCATTCTTAATAGATTCGATGTTTCCACTTATCAAAATGAACTCGTAGTCAGTAGCTATAACAACTCAAATAGGGTCTGCCATTTGTATTCACCAAACGATGCAGGATAAATTTTGGTGCCATCTTTTCTGGAAACCTTGGTCATAACGGCGACAACAGCTGTGCATTTACGCACCATCTAGAATTGATCTCTCTGTCAACGGGTTTGAGTTCAATCTCCCTGTAGATCAATTATTGTCAGGCAGAGCCTACTTATCACACTGTAAACAGTTGTTTCAACTAGAGCTATCCAGCTCTATTAGGTTCCTTGCTGGTTTTGGCTAGGCGACCAAGGCAGCACTTATGAATGACATGTAATATTATTCACTTGAGTCCTTCTGTCAAAGAATCTTCTTTGTCATTTCCGCTGTCTCGGTAATATCATAAATGAGGATGCGTTGCTGTTAGCCTTTTGTACGTAGAAGACTGTTTTGTAGAGCACGATTAATACCTTTCAAAGAGGCTAATCGAGAATGCTAATGAAAGCACACATAGAAAGAAAAGGTGATCTAGAAAGGATGCGCTCAGAACTTTCGTCCCATTGACCCAAGCAGAAAAGCAGTTTTGCAACTAAAATTATGTTGCAAGTAAATAATAGGAGACATGACTAGTTTTTCAACTAAAGGTGGGATTAGTGATAACGAGATAATGGAAAGGTTTCCACAGCAGAATTATCGCCCTGTGCCAGAGGATTCAACTTCAACAGTTACCTAGCAACTATTGTAAAAGTTCACTTTTAATGAAAAATTAACCTTCTACACTATGTATCATTTTGACCCAAAATAAACTCAAATGAACTAGCAAAAACCTTTGACGTAGCCAAGGCTTTTTTCATCTGTTTAAAGCCACAAAATGATGAAAGATTAATAATTGATGTTTTCCATTGAGTTTTTAAGCTACGCTTGCCAGATTATCAGCATATGAAGCCAATTTTGTATTCAGGTTTCTCAATAAGCAGGTTCCATTGTTGCTGCAAATTAGTAAACTAAGGTTAATAGGAAGCGAAATTTGACACGAGAGATGTCTCAACGAAAGAGTTAATGTTATCGCCAGTTATTGTCTGCTTTGGATCTGCCGCTTTGGATCGATGGGTTTGCAGGAAGCAAGTTGAAAGGTAGTGATCCGTCAACCACTGCTAGGCGACACATCAACGGCATAAATGGAAGTCATTGACCTCGAGGTACTTCCTTGAAATTATAATAATATCATTACATTCCTTCACCACTTGCACCTTGTTATTAAGCCTATAATCAAAAGCAGTGGGCTTAATATCCCACTTAATTCGGAAAGTTGCTGATAAGCTGTTAACTAAGCTGGTGCAATTCAAACCATTCTAAGCTATTAAAGATGTTCGCATGCTTCCATTATCTTACTCTTTATTGTGCTTAAAAGTGTGGCAAGAGGTACTAATTACTTGAAATGGCATACTCATTTCTCTTTTCAGTTTGTTGACAAGCAGAAAAATTATCAAAAATCCTGTTAGCAGTACTTTTTACTTAAATACAGTATAAGTTTGTTGGCTGTGCTACAATTTCCACCTAATGATAGTAATCACGGTTCTCCCTTTAACTTAATTTATTTACTTTTATTCCAGCCGCCAGTAGCACCCTTAAAGCCGACTTTGAAAAGAGAGGTAACAAAAATGCAGTGGCAATAGATATTCTTTACTGAATAATATTTACTTAATACGCTATAATCATGAAACTTAATGAATTTAAAACGCCTTAAAATACATAAGGTTATCAATGAGTTCATCAGCAGACGATTGTTATTAATTGTCTTATTGCAAGCTGACTAGCAATAAATCATTTTGACTTTGGATGAGATGCAGCCAATGCAGCTGGTTGTTTCCTAGTCCTTAGTTGCCATATGAGACAAGGAATGGATGTTGTTATAAATATACGTATGGCAACGTTGTAATTGAAATTTCAACATGCACCAGAGGCTGCTGGGTGATGGACTGCAAGCACCATACGTGTGTCTGACATCGATTGTTATCATGCAATTGATCATATTCAACTCAAGCGCACTCAACCTATGTTGGCACGCTGTAGACATCACTAGAGTGTACGTTGTGAAATTAAACTTAATACGTTGTGAATGGTAAATGATAGCGGAAAATATGTTTTGATGGCTTCAAACTACAATGGCACCCCCACTGTTTAAACACATCAAAGTATGAAGCAAGGTTATCAAACAAACTCGGAAAAGTCGCTTTCTGGTTCAGAAAATGTGTCTCCTTTAAATGATCAATTCTCTAGAAAAATGGCCAAGAAAAAGTTAATTAAATGTAGTTGCTGGGCGTGTTACTTCAAACGACTACCGCTGTCCTGCCCCTCCCCTTTCACTTTAAATGCTTCTAACATAAACAAACCCGACAGGTGAAATTCAATATGAACTAATTTCATTCAGATACACTCCATGAAGAATATTCCATAGACAGAGACAAGGCCTTGAATCAATTAAGCTGTTGAATAATATGCATTGTAGCACGACTCACTCTCCACATCCAAACTAGAAACGAAAAGTAATCGCATGTTAGCACTTTCTTTCCTGATCACTCCTGATACACACCTATTTCATGATGCAATACTTTCTCATCAACTTACAATAGGTTTGATAGATCTAGCAGAAAAACACTGTACCCCAATGAAATGTAGATGTGGCTCTTCGATACTAAACAAGACGCCATCAAAGGATAAAACGCTAGAACAGGACACGTTTAAATCTTCAATCCTGCTTTTCATGAAAGCAAATTGAGGCTAATCTATTTGATGGCCTATGTGAGACTCAGAGCTACGGCCACACCTTGCGGCAATTACAACTACGCAGACTGAGTCTAACTGCTCTGGGTCTTCGCGTCGCATGCTCCTCTGTGATGAATCCACACATATCTTGACCTATCCTGGTATCCTGGCACTGACTACTTGTTCCCAATGCAAGTTCTAAATCAGTAAGGCAAATATCACTTCCACTCAGCTAAAAGTCTTTCGCTTATCTTCAACTATTCGTAATTCCCCTCTTTCTCAAAAGCCGTTGAAAATCAAAAAGACATTAGCTAGAATATATGTCTCCGGGGATCAATTGTAGCAAAGAGATCACCATTTCGATTCCAAAAAATTAGCAAACCCATAATGCTCAGCTCTTACTTCTGGTTCTAGTGTTTATGCTTTATCTCTCTGTATTGATGTGGTGGGATCATTATTTTTGTTGATAATTTTAAGTGTGCTTTTAAGGAACTTTGAAAAACTTTCCAATTGACCTTCGACGAAAATGGCATTATGTTTATTATTACCTTTCATAATTTTGGGAATTGACTGAACTGTCTGTGGACACATTTTTATCATCACTGAAAAGTGGGTCATAGGTTTCTTGATATACTTAAGAAAAAAACAGATCATGTGACACCAATATACCATACTACCAACGAAAATCATTACTAGTGTCGGCTTCTTAAAAGTGAATCTGAGAATCAACTTCTTCGTAACATGTAGATGAACTCTTTACCCTTCCCTTCTGGGTGATTTAAATGTTCTTACGAGTGTGCTTTCAAAGAATGATGCCAAAGGTTCCATAGTGATTTACAATTAGTCTCGGTAGCCTTGCTCAGAAGTTCTGAGTTTACTGGAGCAATAAACCAAATTGACAAGAAAAGCCAGACTAGACTTGGGAAATTGGCGGCAAATGGACTTCATTGTCTATAAAGGATGCAAATTAAACCTTCAAGTGCAAATTAAATTCAAGATTAAACTACAAAATGGCTGCATAAAACCACCCGAAGGAGAAAAGATCTTTTTCTGGAAATTTAAAATTTTTACAGATTGAGCTACTTTAGTGATGGAGTGAAATAGGCGAGGGTTACGCATGCATTCTGGATACTGATTGATTTAAACGACTTGAGAAAAAGGGCCTGCTACTTCCCACACTTGATCAAAGTCTTGCTTCGACAGGGATGGATGACTTGAAAACTCTGCATGATGTCAGATGGGATAATTACCAACTGCATAGAAATATGATGCTACTAACAAAGTCCAAGGCAGCACTTAGTTTCAGAGGCAGCCAAAATAGCTGAGGCTTTCATTAATCTTTGGTCGCGACAGTTCCCAATTGCATGTCAACACACACACACACACAAAGCTTGAACTTAAAAGATCGAGCGATGTTGAAAGGATGAAAGTTTTCCTTTTTTGTGCGAATATTTCGAGCCAGAGTAATTATTTCAAGAAAGTGTTTTTCATAACACTAAATTAATAGCCTGCTAGATTGGGCACTTTTGGTTGCTAACTACCACAGCAACCTTTGCGAACTATCAACAAGTTCAAAACTGGTTCATAAAGCGAAGAATTCCACTTTCGCTAGAAACATTGTTCACACACATTGAGCTTGAAGCCTCAGCTTAGCTGAAGTAAACAACAAAACGCGAGCCTTACAAAGGTGTTTTAGGGAGACTCCGGTTCAGGCACCAACCCTACTTTATGGAGGAAGTATCCATAATTATGAGGAGATTTCAAATTTGCGGAGGGCCGATGGAATGAATACTTGCTGGAATGAATGCTTTTCATAGAAATGCATTCTTCCTTAAAACTGGTGATTGCAATCATTGAGTTTCGTCAATAGCTTCCTAGGTCACTTCTGGTCTTGATTTGGATTTGTTGAATAATGTAAAAATGGTGACTGCATAGAAACGACAACCGGTCTTGACGATAAACACTGATGCTGTGGGCAGGAGGCATTCAGCGTAATTGGTCAAAGGGAACTTGCGTCGTAAACATGT
The DNA here is from genome assembly GCA_003864495.1 of Nemopilema nomurai. Classification (NCBI taxonomy): domain Eukaryota; kingdom Metazoa; phylum Cnidaria; class Scyphozoa; order Rhizostomeae; family Rhizostomatidae; genus Nemopilema; species Nemopilema nomurai. The sequence goes on from ML133451.1 coordinate 436,645, forward strand.
TGAAGCACAAGGGAGTTTTAAAAAATGGTAACAAGTGGAAGAAGGTTTGACGAACATTTTCTGTTCGATGATAACTGGATATGAAATAGCACTAATTAATGTTGGTGGATAAAAAAGTAACGCGTAGCTTCTATAGTCTGTACAGTAGGTATGCTTTGTCAGTGCAGATGGCAGTAAGACTTATTACCTTGATGTTGTCTAACGTCATTTGATACTTTTGAAACCCCGTGTGCAGCGTTTGAAAATGCAGCTTCATTGCAATCATTTTCAAGTGATTGTATGTAATAAACTCATTTAAGGACTTTCACAAAACAATTTCCCACAGACAAGAATGAGTCTAATTTTAATTCCATTTTACCAGTACATTTACTTGTTTATGTTTTTAAATTTACATGAATACCCGCCTTGAATGTTAATCTATCTCTGATAATAGCTATCGATGTGGCAAAAAGACTTGCCCTATCAACATCACTGCCGGCGGAATGGAAAAAACAGTCACCATCACCAGGCCGCTTAATACGATCACCTGGCATAACCCATGCAGTTTCGGAATAAAAAAGCTATTAACATTATAGATTCGTCCTTAAATCGTTTACACGATGAGTATTTCGATTTCGAACAATCATTTTTCATTAAGCATCAACAAAAAAATAAACCTTGAACTTTACTCGACTTTTATCATATTGGGAGGGCCACTTTAAAAAAACGCCAAATCATCTTTAGCGACTACGTTGACAAAACTTTAGCAAGCATCGAACCAGCTTCTAACAATCATTCCAAGGAACAGCTGGTAAACAGCGTAGGCCCTGTTTGGCCCAACACAAGTGAAAACTGGTATGCAAGTGCGAATTCATGGCGTCGATGTTGCAAGGCGCATGCGTAAGATTGATCACATGGCAGCACCGTAATCTCAATACACTTGCAACGTGCTGAATACAGAGGAGAGCGATTCAATTCCGACACCAGGCTTGTGGTGTTTCGCATATCACCCGCTACTCTAGTTGTTTTTGATAACGCTAGACAGTGGAAAGATAGAGGTGTTAAAATGTTTAAGAAGAAGGCGAGTGCATTGAAGGGGGGATTGAAATTGGGTCTCAAGAAAAAGGTAGACAGGTTTCAGTTTTATTGAGCGGTTTGATGCAGTTATTTTTGCTTCACAATGAACGTAACACAAATCCTGTCATTCAGCTATGTGCTTGTGATTTTTTAGGTCGCTCAGAAGGACATTTTCAAAGAAGATGATATTAAAGGTTTGCTGCACCTACTTTTTATTTTAGACACATTAGTCGCTATATCGCTTAACTGTGAATTGTTTGATTTCTTTTGTTACAGCTATCTTCTGTATTAATAACACTAGTTACCTAAATGAAATGCATCAAGCCGCGACACTGTTCTTAGAAATGCTGCCTTGTGGACTCTCACGTTCACCTTCCTTTCTTTATGAAACTCCCTGCGAATCTTCCACAGAGTTCAAGGACGTCTTCAAGCTCTTTGACAAGGACGGAGATGGCAACGTGACAGAAAAGGAGCTAGGCGTAGTCATGAGCAGCCTGGGACAACACATGGCTGATGAGGAGCTTCACGAAATGTTCGTCACCGCCGATTTCAATGGTAAATCATCAGCGAGCAATAATGTCCCTTGAAATTCACAGTGGTGAACCAAATTGGTTTTTCCTGCTACGCTTCCAATTTCTTCTGCATTGTTTCATACCAAAATGCAAATTACGTGACAAAGGTTTTCTCTTCCCTAAAAAGTTTAGATTTATGTAGATTCATCTAGCATCAAAGAAACCTGACGTCATATCTCAAACGTTCTTTTCATTCATAGGTGACGGTCTTGTAAGCTTCAATGAGTTCATGGAAATGATAAGAAAGGGGCTGGACCTTGAAGAAAAGGAGAACGAAGTTGTTGAAGCGTTTCGAGTCTTTGATCGCGAAGGAAACGGATTTATTAATGCTGCTGAGGTAAGAAGAGTGATGACCAATTTGGGTGACAAGCTCAATGATGAAGAAGTAGATGAAATGATCAGGGAGGCCGATCTTGACGGCGATGGACAAGTCAACTATGAAGGTGAAAGATCCATGCCTCGCTTCTTCTTTATAGCTCCGTCTTCATTTCCGAGAACTGATTTCGAATGAGTTAAAGGGTTTACAAAATCAGCTCGATTTGGTTTGCATTCTTTACCACCTCTTTGGTTGGGCTTGCTATTTCAACTTCTGACACAGCTTATGGCTCACAAGTTCTTTGATAGAATTACTCCGTAAGTGACAAATGTGTAAAATGATTTAAACATGCCTTTGTAGATAAGTACTGAATAGAAGTGAATTAATTCGTGGCATCGCTTTGAATGTGAATAGCTTTCATTGTGCTTTTCTAGAGTACGTCAAAACCATGATGTCACACTAATCAGACCGAAAACGTTCCAGAAGATCAGACAACAATACATTTCGAAGCTGATAACAGACTCCCAACTAAAAATGTAGAGCAATAAGAATAATGGCAATTGCAAAATTTAAATAATTAAAATACCATGTTAACAAAATAAATTGACTTGATTTTTGTATAAGCAATCGTTTTCACGTTTGAATGCGCTCTTTAAATGAAGAGTTCTTTGCAAGTTCTTTTGACTAGAAGAGTTTTTCTTGATATCATCATAGGAACCGGCCGGCTCGGTTGAAAGAAGACCTTGTAGAAAGTGCTACAAAACGTACCAAATGAGCCTACATTCTTCATCAATCACTTACAACCCATTAATTTTTCCGGCTAACTTACACAGATGGCAAAATCTATTTTGCGAAATCTCAAAGCATTGTTGAAATTGTTTCTTAGGATCCCCAATGGTGCTAAATCTAAGGCTTTGTGGGAAACGTTTGCATAGCAGTGCTTGTGATTGGGAGAAAAAGTGTCTAAAACAACTGTAATTTATAACCAAAATCATTTAAACATTTGTTTCAAATAGTTATGTCTGTATTTGCTCTAACATTCATTTGATTGAAGGCAAGCTAGGAGAACAAAATCGTGCCATCACTCCCCCCCCCCCTCCCACCCCACCCCCTCAGTGACACAGGGTATGGATCAATCCTCAAATTACAATATATTTTATAAAAGAAAAGTTCATAAAAAATTGAGTCAATTTCAGAAAGTGCACATGCAATTTAGTTAAAAGATAAGGAGAATGGTTAGTTAAGTTAGATTATGGTACGTCAAATAAATTTCATACTAGCTAGAAATGATTTTGTAAAAAGATCTGTCCGAGTAATGAAAGAAAGAACAAACTTAGTTGCCTTTATCTGCATTCCTTGTCTTTCGGTCAAAATCTGACTTCAGGTGGAGTTTTCCTTTTACTTGATGGCTTTTATTAAAGGTCAAAGCTCATAGATTGCGTTTGTTTGATACTGCGTTCAAAAGTGTCATTTTTACAAAAGAGGAACTTGCTAAAAAATTTCTGCCAACAGAAATATCTTTTACAAAGACTCATCTTCCAAAAAACATAAACAGGAAGTGATATAAACTAATCATTTTCAATTGCGAGGGGTGGTTAACCATTGGACATATGGCTGTTAGTTAATTCAAACTGGAGAGCCACTCAATAAAATAATTGATCAAGAATGGAAGATTTTCACTGCGAAAGACTGCAGTACTTCATAAGGAATAGACCAGCTGCCTATTGATTCACTTGTGTCAGGCCAGACATAATTGCTAATCAATATTTCCAGTCATTGAACAATGATGCACTCCTTGGGCATTCCAGACATGCAATGATTTGCAGTTGACCTGATTCAATGAGTATACATTGACGAAGGAGAGTTTCCAAGACTACCTTCAGGTATGAAACCAGTAAAAAGTACATCAGTTGATGAATTTAAAATCTTTTCTTAGATTTTGTCACGTACTACTTTGACTCAAATGTCTCGACTTTATGACCGATAATTCCCGCCCTCCCCCCACTTCAGGAAAACAATTAAACGTGGAATGAGCTAAATAAATGTTTTTTTTCTTGGTGAAAATCTGTTGTTTGTTTGATTTGTCATTTACATTCATTTAGTGATTATAAGCTCGTTTAAGTTATGAATTGAAACCAATGGAAACCATGGGGCAAGATGAAATCGTTGGTAATCAAAGGACAAATGATGGGACAAAGGACAAAGCATTCCGGTAAGTCATGGACTGCCACAGTAAATCAACCCGCTAGTGCCAGATCAAGGCGTGCACCAAGGCGTGTGAGAGCAATTCCCAGTAGGGTCTGCTGAAGATCTTGCGGGATGTTTTGAGAAAATGGAACCTGGAAATGGCACTTCTATTGAAGTTATCGCATGAACATTACAGTAGAAGGCAAAGTCTGATTCTACTTGCAAAACTGCTTACATCAAGTACCAGTTGCAATGAGTTAAATAGCTCTCCAGGAAAACCAATCATAGGAGCAGTGCTAAAGCAAAGCTCCATTGTTTAGCATACCCTCTCAGAACTTGCCTGGGACCTAACGAACTTTGAAAGTTTTTGTCAGTATTCCTTGTTGTCAGTCGTCAGTTGTCAGATTTAGGTTTGGCCCTTATATATCAGGGTGTTTGAAACAAAGATCTCTTATTATTTATAAAATCTGCAACATAGTTTTTCTGTCAACTAAGGTATTTTCAAGGCAGAAATGAGTTATAAACAACTGAACAGTGAAAATACTTTAGGACTATATCTAATTTCAAAGGCTTTTAACTGCCACCTGACTTTGACGTCCCTCACCCTATTAAAACAATTTTTAACGTTTAGAGTCCGGCAGAGTTCAACCGAGAAGAGACAATCGTGCAGGCAGTAGCGAAAATATATTCTCTGCGCTTGATAATAAATTAAATAAAAGAAAGAAAGATAGACATAATTTTCCTTTTTCAAGAATCCTTTCTCTCTTGTAACAAGAAGTCCTGTCTTTCCCTCTCCAGTGTTTCTACAATACAAATATACTTGGGCGTTCATTCGCATATTGTTATTCCTCACGGTTTCTAACGTTCTTCCTGGTTGGAACTGGTTGGAATGCGCACAGTGTTTCAAAGTTTCAAAGTATCCCAATACAGGCTCCAAAAATCCCCCCAAAATGCAATGGTTTTTCCTGATAAATCCCAATGTTTTATTAACAAACAAATGTTAAACAATTTTCAACACCGCATATTTTTTAGCGCCTACAATTATTAAATTTCATACCAATCATGTGACCCACTTACTTAGCTTTGTAGTTCTGACACATAAATTTTCGCAGACCTCCTATGTTTCTACACTGCACCAGGTAGACAAGGGGAAAATATCCAATGCGTCAATAAACCTATCATTTACAACCCATTACATCTTAATTAAACTAAAGACCTTACAAAAGCCCTTCCTAAATTGTTAACTGCCCTTGAAACACCAGTTTTTACCGATGATGCCAAACATAATAATACAACTGATCCTTGAAACCCCAATGTTTTATCCCAAGAAAGATCCCAACACATTTCGAATTTCCCAAGTATGGCAACAATTGATGCGCGCGTTTTTTTACCAAAAGTCAGCAGGTTGCGCAGAATGGAAACTAAACAGCCTCGATTCAGAAATTCACTGAAACGCGGCTGATTAATTTCAGTGAAGAGTTTCCAGTGAATAACAGACAGAAAACAGAAGAGGTACATTTATTAGTTTTGCCTGATTTACCACACCTTATTTTAGATTGAGTGATAAGCTGTTTGCAGTTTGATGTTTTTGACAACTTTTTAAAACAGATTTTGGACTAGAGCAACCTAAAACTTCCGTGATTAAAGACCCTTTAGTTGCTAAAGCATTAAAAAGATTAATGTGGAATAACAATTAAAAAATGACGAATCAAATACCTCCAGGCCAAATATTCACCAATTTTTTTCATCATTTGTTTTGTGTTTAGTTGAGCTTTGTATGTTAGCAATGTTTTTTCCCGTAAAAGCGGAAATAATTAACAGATTAGAGAATATCAACATAACGTGAGAATATCCAGTTATGTTGTTTTTGGTTTTATTTCCCAAAATCAACATTCAGATGTCAGTTTTATTGTAAAGTTTTGCTTTATTTTTCTAACTTTCAGTCATCCATATATATATATATACATAGCTTAACATTAAACTTTTCTTCTTGTCTCTATGTACATGGGAAAAATAGTTGAATGCCCTTTAGTATTACCACTCTGGAACCAAAGGCAGGTAACCCAGATTTTCTGCAAAGTAAAATTCAGAACATAAGTTGAATGGCATCCTTTGCTATTCATCTATCATTTGATTCATTTTTGTACAATCCACAAGGGAATTTTTGTCAAAGGTTAGAGTTCTCGCATCAAAATTGAAAATAAATGTCGATGTAAGGGTTACATTTTCATGATTTTGCCATGTTAATTCAGCACAAAATTTGTCAGAATCTATCAAATCTTAGCAACCAATATATTTGTAAAATAAGGCTGTAAGCTTTCTCTGTTATCAATACAGTTAATGTCTTGACATATATGCAACCACATTTTGTCCATGCATGTACTATGCCAATGTATTTTTGCCTCTATTATAAACTTTAACTGCAGTAAACATGGAGGCATATTTTTGAATGCTTGGTAGCCAAAATCTGAAAATTTAATGTGTGGCTGTTAATTTGCAATTTAAGTAACAGGATACACAGTTCCTAGCTCTGTGGCATGATCTTCTAAAACTCTGAAAGACATCCATGAACAGTGACAAAGCTGGACTCTAACCGATGGTCCTGCCCATTGTCCACTGTGCCGTAAAATTCATCCTGCAGTGGTTTACATTTATAATATTTCAGTGATCCCAAAAGCACAAAAATTGATTGCATACCACTGCAATACCAATCTCTCAAAGTTCAATTGAACATAAATTGAATGTATATAAATTGTTTCACTGTCTCCTTTGCCCTATGTTGATGCTCAAAATTCATTGTCTTTCCAAATTGAGATAGGGAATTTAGGTTAAACTTATCAAATAACATAAAAGGGTTTCTAAGGATATTCTGAATGAGTCACAGGTAAAAAGCACTTGATAGCGAGTCCAAGAAAAATTAACTTTTTTGAATAACCTTTGGCCTTAATTTTTTATCAGTTTTATTGCATGATATTAGATAGCCTTGAGTGTTAAGTTGACCACTAACAAAAATTCACAACTAAAATGGATTTGAGGTAAAGCCTGAATTGATGAATAAACTGCACAGTTCATCTGAGTTGCCACTTATCAATAAATTATTCATTAAAAAGCAGATCATTACAATTTTAAATAAATAGGGCACCATAAACCAACAAAACATGTTCAAAAAGTTCCTTTTTTAAAGCAACAACAAAATGCACATACCTGATGACTTGAATCACAAATGGAATAAAGAATAATCAAATTGTCTAAGATTTATTTTCATAAAACAGTTTCTTTAGCAAAGAATGAGGGAAGAAAGAGGGAAGAATCTCATTCCATTTTTCTTTCATGAAAAATAGGTGTCTATAAACCTATTTTTTCAAAGTGAATTGAATATTTAATTGTCAGGGTTTAATTCATGAAAATATATGCACAGCTAAGAAGATGTCATATAACAAAGTTATATAGAAATCAGGGATAGAATAAATGATAAGAAGTAAACAAATAAGAAGATCCCAAGGCCACACATTTCAGGAGGGGAACTCTTTAGCAGGGCTGTTTTTCAAGGGATCTTCTACTGTTAAAACTTTCAAAATTAAGTAGGTGTTTAGACAATTCTAGTAATCCCTTAAATTATCATAACAAATAAATATTTTTTTACATTTTGAGAGAATTATTCAAAGTATTTTTATTGAGCCATATGCCCTTCTTTAATTTCTCAATTGAAACTAAGGCCATTTAAGTTTCACTTGTGTCCCAGACAACCAAACATCCACAAAAATCCTCAGGAACTAAAAATTAGGCCTTCTTTTGATACAGGGTGCAACTATTGTTGCCCTCAGAAAGGAGCATGACATAGCAAGGTAATGCCTCTTTCTGAAGGGATGACTGGCATTGTCGTTCCCTATTGTTAGGCATGATCAAACCCAGGCTTTCCAATTGAAGATTCTATTGTTGGGCACAGCCAAATAACAAAGTACCAGATTTTTGCCAATATGACCAATTTGGGTATGGCCAAAGCACGACCAATATGCAACCCTACGGATTTCAACTCGACTCTAGAAATTTTTACACAGGCCCAGAGTTGCAGATTCGACTCTCCTCTATGTAGAATATAAATTATTTTTGCAATATTGGAAAACCCTAATTTTGGAAATCCTTTGGCTTTGCCACTGTTCATAAATGCTTGTAGCTCTGTAGCAGCTCATTTTAAGTGACAAGTCTTGAAAGGCTGGACCTTGAGTTCTATACATTCCATTCCCTGGAAGTTCTAAGCTCTAAATTTCTTCAATAGTCTGATTCACTTATCAAAATTTCAATTGCTTTGTTGCTGTTTTTCTAGAAATAATGGCAGATGCAGCATTGAAAATCATGAGCAATAGTTCTCTGGGACCATTTCTGCCTTTGGCTGCAAGTACAGACAGCACAGATCTAGGACAATTAATTGCTGAAGTAACAAAGGCCCCTGGTGTTTACGTTTTTGGTGAACTGATGAGGTTGCCAAACATCAAAGAGGTACAACCTTCAATTATTTTTTGTTAGACTCTGATAGTAGTATTTTGTTCTAGAATAAAATGTAAATCATTTTGTTGTACCAAAAATTATGCTGTGTTTGGAAGTAGTCAGTCCCTTTGGAAGTAGTCAGTAAGAAGTTTATCAACATGTTTTCATGTATGGAGCTGTTGCCTCAGCTTGTCCTTTTGCAGCACTGCAGTTGAAAAAAGCCTTACTAAGCTAATTAACTCAATTGAATTTAGAATACATAGTACATGTTGCATCATCTTGAAATCACCTAGCTAGAACTTAATTCCCTTATCTATACTTTTTATGGAAAGAAAAAGAACCCAAAGAATTTATCTATTGTTATATTCATTGTGCCATATATGATAATATATGGCTTGAGAAAGAGACCTTGTATATATTTGGCAAATAATACTTGGTAGAGAGTAATTTCATCATCAGATGATTTTTTCAAGGTTGTTCCCAAGAAGTTGGAAAAAGAATGGAATTTGTTGAATTTATTTGCATATGGAAAATATAGAGATTACACTGGTAATTCTTAAATTAAAAGCCAATTTTTACTCGATTTTATTCAACTTGCTGGTAGTTTTGCAACTAAATTATACATCATCACCCAAAGCCGAGGTCTTCAGAAAGAATTTGTGTCATACCGTTGAAAGATTTGTTATATTTGAAAGTACTTTTGATGGAGTCTCTGTGTACTGATAACAAAACACATGTGTTGCTCATCAAGTGTTGCACATTTAATGCAAGCCACATTGTTGCTCATCAAGTATCCACACACTGTTTCTTGTGTGTTTAGATATCCTTATAGTGCTGGGTAGGACTTTTTGAGGACCTATTGAGGACATTTTGGCAGGATTTGTGACTTCTCTTTTATTAAGTTTTGTTACCCATACTAGTTGGAGGTGTTGAGCTGCCCCAAGAAGTACTGTTAGTTGTTAAATTTAGACATGATTTTTTGTCAGAGTGCAGTGCCAATTTTCCAGAGCTGAACGAAGCGCAAGTGACAAAACTGCGCCACCTGACAATCATTGAGCTTGCATCGTCAAGCAAGGTATGTGAACCACTTTGTGGTAGCAGTCAAGGCCTAAGCCATGGTAATCAAATACCAGTTTTCAAGTGCGTAATTTTCGAACGAACAAGAGCTCAGTTGGCCTATTAGCAAAATTATCTTCTGGATACTAATTGGATCCTCTTCAATATTACCATTTGAAAAGTCAGGAAATGACTTGGAGAATCCTTTGCTTCTTTTGAATCGTGCCTCGTTAGTTGTCATTCATCGCAGCTTGCTCTGTATAAAAGTAAATTGAGCCCACAAGCATGATTATCAAGAAGTAGGTTAAACCAGTTTTCCATCTAACAACGACCGTTTTTCATGCAGCACATTCCTTACTCCTCACTTCTACAAGAGCTTGGTATGAACAGTGTTCGCCAGCTAGAGGTAAATAAATTGTTGCGTTTTCCAGTAACACCCTTTCTGGGTGTGACTTTAAACGTTAACTAATTTGGCTTTCTGACAACTATTGCTTAAATTCTGTTTTGACTCATAACTGGTAGTTAATAGCAATGACAATTTCTAGGGAGATGCTTTGCTTTGCACGTGCGGCTGCTTTGAGTTATACCATGAATGAATCACACAGCATAGTAATTCTTTGTTCAATACATGGAGCCCTACGCAGTGAAATTTTGAACTTAAAACTCTTGAACGTTTTTTAGGATTTGATAATCGAAGCTATGTACGTCGGTATCATCAAGGGAAAACTAGACCAAAAGAGACAACAGGTGAGGCTTGCGTTAGAAATACTTTCTTCAGCTGCTTAGATAATCCAGCCCTGTTTTGATTCTTGCTTGCTGTTAGCTTACTTGTTTTTATTTCTTTAGGCTTGTAAGCTTAAATATTTGCAATTCCATTAAACAGTAGTCGTTACCGCAATCAATCATCCTACGCGATGACGTAGTTGCATGAAAAATCGATGCTTGTTGGACTGAGAAATTGCGGCAGAAAGTCCTACTATTGTACGAAGAAGACGCTCTCCCCAGTTGCCTCTTGTAAAGATATTCAATGCAGAGGCCCATGTAAAGTCTGTTTCAAGACCACCTTTCAAAATTGGACTGATAAACGTGTTCTAAAACTTAAAAGTTTGTAAAGAAATTTGAAATGTAGAATAAAGTTGCAGATTGATCTTAGTTTGTAGAGATGTTATTTCTTGACCAGAGTTTTGAAATGGTAGATACTGCACCAGAGTTTCATTTCATCCGTCTGCATAATGATTTTGTACTATAGTGTAATTTAATTAAATTTAGTCAATAATTTGCATTTATTTTGCGATTCTTTTTAGCTTGAAATCGAATTTGTCATCGGCCGAGATATAAAAGTAGAAACGATAGATTCAATTGCAAATGTATTGGAGAAATGGCAAGTTTTTGTAAACTTTGCTGAGATTCTTTTCGCTATCCTTTCTAAAAGTAAGCAGTTATGCTAATGGATATTGACTGGCACAAAAAGCGCTACAGAGCGCGTAATGAAGTACCAAAACAACCCAAAAGTTGAAAGAGATCCAGATCGTGATGAAAAAACTGTTCAATAATCGCAATTCAATCTTCCACTGATATGACCAGTTTTTGTTTGGTGGTGTTTCTTTTACAAATTTCTGTACTATTTCCGCATTTCTGTTGCAATTAACTGAGTTTGTATAGTTGTGTCTTTATTTCGGTTTTCGAAGTAGTTTTGATGTGTGGTTGGTGGATTCAGACAAAATCAGTGGACCGATCAGGAAATCATTGCTAGGCTTAGTATTTTCATGTTTAACGAGGCTCAATGAATGAGTTGCTGGTAGACTGCAGATTTTTAGTTGACGTTCGCTGCTTCTGTTTTGGATGTTTAGGTGCACGGGCTGTGAAGACGTCCTTGAAAGCTTAGAAAAGGAAATCTCGCGATCAAACAGCACCAAGGAACACAAGCTTAGGCTGAGAAGGCAGATCGATGAAGAAGTAATCTCATATGAATATCTCCCAACTTCCTTCAATGTTATTCTATTTTCCTCTGCTGAGTCCTAATTGAATCCCAGCCTTGTTTTACCTTTGATTGAGGTCATGTTATAGCATTATGCAATCGCGCATTTTATATTTGCTTAATCTATTTGGTTTTGCTTCAATAGTCCTCTAAATTTCCATTCATTTGTTACTGGGAGACTAAGAACTTAGGCGACCTTTGTCTTCGAGCTGAGTCCCGTTATCTGAATATTATTCAGATAACTTATCTATGTCGCTTTCATTGTTTCACCCTAAAGACAAGGTCAACTTGACCTACGCATCGTCATTTTTGGATTGTTGTCTTTTAAATGCTAGAAGTCATTGAATGTTCCATTATTGTTTTTGGAAAGATGGCTTGTATTCAGCAATTAATGCCGTAGCGACTTGAATGGTATGGGCGTTTATCTCGCCATTTCTGTTGTTACGTAACCGGTTTGTGTCACGGAGAGGAATGCGATCATTTCATCAATCAGGAACACGATCATTTCATCAATCAGTCAATCAGGAACGCGATCATTACAAGTTAACCATGCTGCATCACAAGGAGGTAGCGTCGACCTTCTTTCTAGTTCAACTTTCACCCACTTCCATCGCTTCTCTTCCGCAGACCAGCAACCTCAAGAAAGCAATTAAGGCTCAGAGCGGTGAGATGGCCGTGGAGGACAATGAGTCAGCCGCCCTTCTTTACCAAAATGTCCAACACCAGAAGCTGCAACAGAAGCAGAATAAAATGTACGGTGCCGTTACAATGATCACTTTGTAATCAAATTTTGTTGTTGACTGCACCTTCAAATGAGAAATTCTAAATACCAAGCTTGAACAACAATCTCTCAGTGCTTCACAACTTCTGGTTTTGATGAAGTATTTTGATTTCTCTCTATACTGCTGTTGAAATATCCATCAATTGGTCTTCTTAATAATTAACGAATGTTATTTTCTATCCGGATGCTGCTTGTGTTGGAAACTTGACAGCGTTTTGCAAAATGTGGATAAGGATGAGGATTTGTGTCCATTTTGTCACGGCTCTGGCCCTTTTTTGCCACCGAGTGTTTGGAACTCGAGTGAACTAACCAACCTGCCACTTTTCCATTTTTACGCCCTCTAAACATAAGAAGAATCATGATTATAACAATACAGAGAAACCCGTTGAGTTGAGTTTGCCATGAATTGCCTTCTGATATTTCAAATAGACCGATGCAGTGAAAGACAACCCGTGTTTTATTAATGTTATTTAGTAGTCACACATTAAGCGGACGAAAGCCGTTTCAACAGGCATCTTTGTTTCACTTCAGGCATCTTTGTTTCTCTTCAGGCATCTTTGTTTCACTTCAGGCTATTATCTGTGTTGAAGCCGAGCCTCCAGAGTCGAGGGAAGACATCAAGACAGTGACACCACAAGGAGCAGGTCCTCATTGCAATCGGCTTTAGTTGGTATGGCAACAAACATTGCGATTTATTATTCAATGCGACTGCGGCTCTTTTGGCTTTCTAAAGTAGAACATTGATTTCGTTGTTTTCATGCAACTCTGATGCACCAAAATATGAGAAGATTCCTTTTTTCATTTATCTTTTTTCAAAGACTTGCCAATATATTTGCGGCACAATGGGAAGCGCAAAGTTTACCATTTCTGTTTTCTTGATTTGTTGTACCCTGTACTTTTTTAAACGAACGGGCCATCTGTTTGTATTTTATTGTACACTGGAAGTAATTTCCTGCTGAAATTAATGTGCACATTTAATCTCATTAAGGTTCATGTTATGCTGATCTTATCGGTCAAGAAATTCACTTCTTGGCTTGACCAGTATCGGAAGGACTTTGCAGATTAACTTTGAAGAGCGAGCATCGGCTGGTTGAAAGTTCGCGGATAAAGTTTACTAACGATCACCTCAGCTCTGGATGTAATGGTTTTCCTTATACGCATATGTAAGCCGGCATGCCTTCATTTCATGGGAGCAAGCCTACATCTCTCTGTGAAGTTTAACTAATAAGACCCTGATAACATTTCCACTTGTTGGTATATCTTTACTCCTTACCTTTCATGACCACTGATTGTATGTAAGGTTGCATGTACATGCATTACCAAATGGCCTGTTTGATATCCCAGCTAGCCATCGGCATCGAAACCACTTATCTAAGTGAGTCATTATGGGCGTTTATATAACAACATTTGGTCGGCTGAGTAAAAGTAATGAGGCTATTTACATCTAAGGCAAAAATGTCAGCCGGCCCAAATGCATTGTCTTTAGGGTGCATCTTCCAATTCTATCTTTGACGTGCGTTCCGTTTCGCCAAAGTGCGTTTCGCCAAGGTGCATGTTTGTCAGCGATGCCCGTCTGTAGCTTTAAGAATAGTTTCACATTGTGATGCTGATATAATTGAGTTCTATTGATGTCAAAGAATTATGAATTTGGTTTGTTTAATGCTTAATTTTTCAATGCTAAAGTTAATCGCCTCGATAAATTCACCGTTTTAAAAACTCGTCAATAACTCCATAACATATTTTGCATAACCTTTGAGAAAATCGATCTGAACGGATTCCTCACCCAGAATAAGTGGCTTTGTTTGATTCTCCAGAAACTGAAAAAAGTGAAGGTTTTGTTGAAAGTGAAACAAAATGAACTAATTCGATTTGAAAGGAAGTGCTGGTGCAAACAAGTAACAAGCTTTAGCTTCATACGCATGGCCATGGAGCAATGGTCATAACGCGAAAGCTCTTTACGAAACTTCTCTTATTGAATACACATTTTTCTGAATTGTTTCGGAGCACCTACACATTCAACTTCTTGAGTTTTATTAAAGTTTTGCAGCTGGACGTAGCATTTCTCGCTCTCTTTTCTGAGGAGGGCCTCAAGGAGGAGATATTTGATTTGTGACTGAGTGTTGCAGTCCCGAGAAACTGCGATGGCAATTTAGGGTAATGTACGAAAGAATAGGACCCGAGGAAATCAAAATGTTGGTTAGAAAATATCCCCGAAAGACCAAAAGTCCAATAACAGTGAGATTAGACAGCGCTGTTATCTTTTGTTGTCTATGGTAACGAGACTCTTGCCGCTGTTCAACTTCAGAAGGCCCCGATTATTATGCCTCGTTCTAACGTGGAATTTTTAATATCCGCTTTTCTGCATGGCATGTAGGACATTCCTTTATTTGTGCGCTCTGAATTCATGAACTCTAGCCTGATACGTCAGTTGCATTCCCTCGATGGCGAGCCCTTATGTGTTAATTCTCGTTCTATGCAAATGCAAATGCATGTTGAGTTAAAACATTGCATTTCTCTTCCAAGTACCATTGGCCTTTTATTTCGCTGACATCCGATCAGATTTCCCTGCATATTCGCTTCGCCATTGCTTAGGATAAATGTAACGCTAAATCTCTAAATGATAGGGAACATCTCAATCTCCACTTGCTCTCCTTTTACGTAGCCTCTTGCGGGCCAATGGCAACTTTTATAAACAGCAAAATTAGTGTCAGAAATAATGTCGAACAGAGAGTTGTTCCTAATGTCAGTTTTTGTAAAGATAATTTAATTTGCACAGATTATGAGGGATGTGTTTCTATCTAGCAAGCAATATTGCCTTATCCTATTTCCAGCTCATTGTGCTTAAGGTTTGGAAAATTCGTCCTGGGAACATCGGATGCACATGCATTGACTTAATGTCGAAAGATTGCGACTACAAGCCAACCAACATAGCAGTGTCTATAAGATCCATATCGAATTGTTGCCATGAATCAATTGTTTGGAAGGTTTCTTCGAGCAAAAAATGGAATGAAATAGCAGGTATATTCGACCAAACGTCTGCTAAAAACTGCGACTCCAAGAATTCAAGTGAATGGACTGGTTGGGCTACTAGCACCGCACTTCCTTCACCCGCCACGTCGCTCAATCTATGTAGCACTTCGATTATCTCGAAATTCTCACCACCAGATAAGTTCATAAAACGATGATTCGAAGTACGTTGGATTTGAAGCCCGGGTCGGCTCTTAAAAGCAGCCAGTGATTTAATCGTCTTTGTTTGGCGTGGACGTCCCTTGATTCGCAGCATGCAGAAAGACGTGATAGAACATGCGTTGGTGGTTTCTAAGCAACTGCTATAGCCTGGATTTTGTATTATAATTCAATAATTATAATCAAATAGGTTAAGATTAAACATTCAATTTCATAAATTGGCTCACTCAAATATTTTCTTACTAATATTCATGATGTGCTCAAAATACTGTCTTTTGTGGTCTTTTCAGCATTCAAGCGACGTGCCTCATGAAAAATTAAACACTTCCACGTCTTACGAAATTTTTAAACCGTGCTTTGCAAATCCATGGTCCAGTGCTGACTAGTTTGGTTTCCACATACTACGCAGCGAAACTATGAATACACTACTGCAGTTATTGAAAAACCATTAAAGCTGTTAGGACATTCCAACTGGCAACTCATGGTAAATAATATTTAAGTGAAATACTATTGTTATCGTTAGACTACGAACTCTCGACTAAGCATTTTGGCTATGCCCGCTCATGATACTACTTTTGTATGCATTACTTAGTGTCCGTGACGGAAGAAATCATGAGAATCCTCTAGGATTTATTGTAGATAAACGGCTAGCTTTTCGGTTTCCCAGTGGGGCAATAAAATTTGTGGGACAACAATAAAATAGAAATCAAAAGTCAGCAGATTTTCTTGGAGGGAGATATCTTATCGTGGAAATCTTTCAAAGAGCAAAGCTAAATCGACACCGTAAATTGACGTGTAGTGTGTGAGTCACGTGTTCAGAATATCCTAGGAACTGGCAGCGGCCAAAGCCAAACTGTGTCGCCAGTTTTTTTACTGTTCATCCCCTCTGCATTTAGTGGTATTAAGTTTTTTCCTTCTTACATTCTAAAGCGTTTTCATTCGTGTCTGATGACGTAGCTAGTCCAAGAGCGCTTGCAGCACGGGGGAAGGGGAGCAAGTACTGCCCTTCAAGAGAACTACCTTTCTGTGAATGTTGAAATGCACATTGAACGATTTCTTCAAAAAGTAGGAGATTCCCTTCTAGTATGGCTTATATAAGGCCCCAGGGTTCTTTCATTTGAATGGGCTCTAAGTGTCACATTTCTGTCTAGCATCTTTTTGAGATATCAACTGAGATTTTAATTAATTTTCCAGTGTCTTTAGTTTTTAACCGAGCGAAGCCTTTCTTGACGTGTCACCACAAACTGGATGTTGAACCTATATCTACGCCTTGTACTTTGCACGCTGGCTGGCAGGAAATTGCACTTTCCATTGAGCAATGGTAATAAGGGTGATTACGAGTGATTAGAATAGTGATTGCAGATGATTAGCGTAGTGATTATGGGTAACTATAATAGTGATTATGCGTGATTATCATCACTGATTCTTGGTGATTATTGAGGAGTCATTGTCAAAGTATTATTCACGGGCGTCTTCTGCCCACCTCCACGTAGATCAACCATTCAATTGCACTTCGTTTTCTTGTGCGATACGTTTGACTTGCGCCCGTTTGTCATTTTTGAACGTGCATACCAAATTTGTTCCTTAAAGAACATTCTAGTCACTTGTTTTTTTTCAAGTGCAACTCAAAGAATTCCCACTGTTTCTCGTTTCATTTCGAGTGCTTTTTGTATGATTTCTTCCAAAAGTGTGTTCTAAGCAAAGTCGCCACAGTATGTTAAAAGTCTTTCGAAAAATAATTGCTCTTTGGATGTCTGCTTAATTTATTGGTTCCAAACGCCGCTAGTATACTATAATGAGGGAAATTAATGACCATAAGTCCCAGCGTAGTTTTTAAGCGCACCAGTACCTGTGAGAAGAGACAGCCGATGACTATGGCCATGTGAGTATGGTCATGTGAGTATGGTCATGTGACTGTGGCCATTTGAGTATGGTCATGTCACTAAATCAAGCAGCACCAAGGGCAGTTCTCCTGGTGTCTCAAATAATTATGGTTGGTCGGGTCGATAATTGTCTTAGGTGGCTCAAAATGATGTTAAACGTTCCTGTCAATTACTCGAGTTGCATTAAATGATGTTAAACGCCGTCTTTTTCAGGTTTCTTAAAGCAGTGGGCTTCAAAGCATAGATGAAATTATCAATTGGGCCAGATTTGTTGCAAGAAAATTGATACTTGTTGCAAGACATCTGACAATTGAGCATTTTGCATCTGTGACTTTATCAACAACATCTGTTTCTTGGGTATGCAGCTTAGAGACATGAGCCAGTTCTGAAGATTCGACATCTAGAAACTTCAAATGGTAAGCATTTGATTTGCCTAATTTACGTAATCGGTGTATCGAAAAATTTATATTGGATTTTTGTCTCTACTTAAGCCTGTGTCAATTGTTTTATTTTCACCTATGGAGCGTTTTTTCACTTGACCTGATTGTAAATGTTTTAAACGAAAACCTGCAATGTCATATTCAGTGGTTGCAATTGTTTGTTGCTACAATTCAGTCCGGCCTGCCAGGTGCTGGTGGAACGCTGTCACTTGACCCCATTCAAAGCTTATAATTCTTTAAGGCTTTTGAACCATTAGGATATCTTCTGCTCTGTCGCTTTTGAGATCCAGATTCATACGTCTGCTTTTTCGATAATTCAAGTATTTTAATTCACCTGGAAAAGTATCCTGTATCTTCTATCTAGAAATATATTTTACAAAACTTAAATTATCAAGCATGTTTTTAGTGAATGCTTTGGTAAAAGATATAGAAAGGAATTCATCGTGTCATTTCGAGGCTAGAATTGACTTAACAAAGCGTAAGAGTTTTGGCTTTTTATGCACTGGGCCATTTAGAAACCGGACAACGCAAAGACAGTAAATGCCAAAATGTTTCAATCGATCAAAAGTCAATCAATCAATCAATCAAACAATCAAACAATCAATCTTTGAGACAATGCTATCAAAGAATAGTTGGAAGGAAAAACGTAGAAGGAAGACCTAAGCCAATCCTTGTTCATTTGAACTCTTGTCTTTTCGAGTATTTCCTCCTTATTTACCAATTGCAATATGACACAATGAAGGGGGATGAAGTTTTCAATTTGAGAAAGCAATGTTGACAAATACAAGGATTCCATAGAATATTTTTGTTTTATTTTTGCTAAAATTTTTTCGTATTCTGACAAAGGCCCCAGTATCTTGGTATAACGTTTGTAACTTAGCAGTCATGAACAGAATCCACAGCTTTTCCTTGATTAATTGTTGCAAATAAAGCTATCATTTTTTCAAAGATTGGATTCAAATTTGATGTTTTTAATCAGCTCCCAATGATAAGTACTAGCAATAGAAAGGCGTTTCATCGAGAAGTATGGTAAAGTTCTGTGCATAAAGGTGATTATGACAATCTTTGTGTAGTGTGTCCTATAAACCAAAGTTCAGATCGGCCAGAAAAGTTCAAGTAACTAGATTTAAACCTTTTTCGAGTAGAAACTCAATCTTCATGGACAAAGGGAACATGAGCAACGCAACCTTTGCAATGTAGACCACTTCTGTTTTTGATTTGATTTTCAAACTTCAAAAAAACTGCGCCAGTCAATGGCAATTTTTAGGAGACACAATACTTTTAAAATCTACTGTCGGTATGATGTCATTAGAGCAATCGTTTTCAAGAAAAAAACATTTTTTAATGAAAAACCCATTCTTTGGTGACATCAAAGAAAGCTTTCCTCTTGCACTTAATGTGTGAAATGGTCCGTGATTGATGATAAGACAGCCAATCATGCCCTCTTCTTACAACCCTCGTGTGTCTATCGATCCACAACTGGCTATTTTTCTGTCAGCTTTTGGTCATTTGCAGACGTTTGCCTACTCTAAGGAGTGTTGGCTGAAAAGGAACTTTAGTATGCAAAAACTACGCCTCATTTGCTATTTTTGACTGCTGTAGTGCAAAGCTCAATAGCTTTTTTTGTGTCGAATGTGACTTGTGAAGCATGGTGTTTAGATCCCTTTGGAGCTAGTTTAGCGGTTGAAGTTAAGACGAATAGAGTGATGATGATATCAAAAACCCAATTCTTGCTGACAGCTTGTTGAAGAGCACACTGCCGAGTGACAAAGAAAGTTACATGAAAAGTCACATGTGAGTTGAGGCATCATTAATTCTGTCAAAAGATGAGCAAAAGTAAAAGAGTTTGATAGAGCAAAAGAGATTCGGTGAAGATTGTAATTCTTTCAACGTCAGTGTGTAAAATTAGAGGATTTCGTCAACAATGTGATCCCTAGCAGATAAAGCTGAAAGGCAGTATTTTCACGTCTTTTACTTTTCTCCCATTGAAAATGTTCCTGACTTGCTGATTCATGTGCCTTGAAACCTCTACGCTCGTTTTAAAAGCTAGAGCCACTGAAATTTGAACCACTGAAACACTTGCATCAAGAATTCATACGAATAAAACACGTTCTTCCTCTCTATTATCTCGGTTTGAACGTTGATCCAGCATATCTCTTATCAGTTTAAATCTTCAGTTTACTTTCAATGGCAAATCAAATTAATTTTTAAAACTGCATTCTGTTATCAGTCATATAATGAAGCCTCCGGACCGAACCTTACTACATCAATGTAAGTGATAAATTTGACAAAATATTTTGCTCGCAAAAGATCGTCTTTTCCAAAAGTGTATAGACAAAAGTTTAAGAGGCTCATGAAACTCAGTTACCAGATTATGTCAGTAAGTGTTTAACAATGTGCGGGCACTTGTTCTTAATGAACTCAAGTTTTTCCTGAGATTTCCTGATGATTATGATGACTAGCTAAAATAAACGCAGCAAAAGTAGTGAAGGCTAGACAATGGCCTAAGTTACAATTTTGACGTCCCCTGAGCTATCTTACTCGTAGCTTCAAGTAACTGATCATAGTTCAATTATCTTGCTTTTAGACATAGTCATGGAATAATGTGCTGTCTCTTAATTCCTCCAGCTTCAATTTAAGCCGTATCACGTGCTAATAATCTGCAAATCACCGGCATATTTTGAATTCTTGTATTTTTACTTATGTTTCATTGACAACTTATCTGCTTTACAGCTGGTTGATCTATTCGGTTTGTTTTTCCCTGAAAATTGTTCCCAATGATTTGCTCGTACCGATGTTATCTACAAGTTGCAAGTCCTTCTGCCTTGCCTTTTTCTTTACTATTACATTTGCTTGCTTTTAATGGCTCACACGATTGAATTTTCAACGTTGAATGGCTGAAATGTGTAGCTTGTTTCCCATTCTAAATTACCCTCACATTGAATTGGGTTGCCCTTCAGAGCACCCTTCCACCCATTCTCGTTAATAAATTCCGACAATTAAAACTTGTATAGACGTGAAATACATTGTCAAAAGGATGCATGCAATGAATATAGAAAAGGCTTCTTGCTAAGTTCCGTTTAAATTAATTTGATGTCCATCTAAAGAGATATGTCTATCTACTAAAATATGTCACTTTTGCCTGAATAATTGTATTGTTGTTCTATGTAGATGGAGAGCTCGGGAAAACAAAAGGCTGGTGCCCTGTTTTCTGAAGTTTCTAGTGAAGGTAGTACTTTGGTACTCAATTTCTCTTTTCTTGAATGATATTCGATAAGACCCTCCCTTGAGTTCCAATTACGGCTCTGCATCCTCACGCTGGCCAAGCCACTGTGATGATGTACCTCCTACGCTTTATGCACGTTGTCAGACGAAATTCATTTGTTGGAGGAAGCTGTAAAGTAAACAGACTGCTGAAAGTTTGGTTTTAGGCTCCTTCCTGTGTGGAAAAAGTTTTCTTCTCAACCACAAGACGCCATAATTTATACCAATGGCTTAGGATTGCTCTAAAGATAATCTAAGAAGAATAGTCAATCTATACAGTTGTCAAATATTAGCATAGAACAAAGAACACATATAATATAGTTCTTCTTTAAAAGGCAACTCTATTTCTTGAAATAACTGTTCAGCCTGGTTGGACAAGGTCTTGCAAGTTGGCCATTTATAGAATGTTTCTAGTTTTCTTGCTCGAAGCAGACAATCAGACCTAAATAAATGATCAGAGCTACAGAAGCTAAGTTAACGAAATTAGCGCTATCAAAGAGCAGGTTGACATTGAATATCCGAGCGCAAAGTTGTTTTGAAAACAAGCAATCGCGAGTACAGGCTGCGGTAGCAGGTGACTGCCATTGTCTTCGCTGACAACTTCTTGAATTTCCACATACAATCGTCTTCTTGAACCAAGACCGAAAGCACATTTGGCGTTTTACAACGAGAAAAGTAACAAAAATGACAAACGGTAACGAGAGTATGAAAAAAAGTAAGTAGAAAACAAATTCAATGTCAGCTGTCATTACCGTTCCTTCTTCATTCAATTGAACTTAGCGGGCATGCTCACAGTTTATGAGCTGAATAAAAAACATTTTGTGACTAATGTTAAGCCAAACTTTTCACAAAAGCACATTTGTCTTGCAGTAAAATTGATTTTTTTACCAAATTGTGCAAATCCGAAAAATGAACAGCTACAAACACCCTTACCAAATTCTTATTTTATACTACTACTGCAAATTATATCTGATTGTAACACGTATGAAAAAGAGCCGAAACTATTTTCTTCAATTGAAATTTAAAGTTGCTTTCCTTTGTCAGAACTCAGTCGAGCATTCGACCTGTTTGATCGGGATGGAAGTGGAGAGATCTCAAGAGATGAATTAACCGATGTAATGAGAGAACTTGGGATATCGTTGACTGAGAAGGAGCTGAATGATGTTGTGGAAATGATCGACACCAGTGGTAAGAAAATTCAGTTCACTTCGCGGCCTAGTTTGCAATTGCTGTGTAGGTTATGGTTGTGGATACACGCAGTCCCACTGCTTGCAAAGTTCAAACATTTCAATACAAGAAGCAGCAGGTTTGCCTCTCGTCTTGGCTTATCCTGCTAGCCTCGTCAAAATATTGATTCACCAAAGTGAGTTACCAGATACGGAACAACGCTCACCCGACCAAAATCTCCGTTTTCTGCCCAAGGGACAACAGTGTCTATTTATCATTTGTATCGCGTAAGATCTAAGGTTGCACTGACAGGTAAATAACCAGAAATGGCTGTTATAGATAATTAATGGTTCCTGGTCGTCTGAGCTTGCAATTATAAACACATCATCGACTGCTTTGACTTCTACGTTTTTCTTTGTGAACACAGCTTAGAACTCAATAGTTTCATTAAACTCTGTCCACAAAGTATCAATAATTTTCCCCACATATTTGTTTTGCAAGTCATACTTCTAGTGCATACTTTATAATATAGCTGTTGTGACGGGTAACGTGTTATAAACATAGTTATAACGATTGAACTCATTGTCCTAAAGTATTTCAAATTTCTCCAAAGCATTATTCAGCAGGGTCGGTCTGCATGTAAACAGAGTCTACCTATACTCTGTTTCCTGTTGATGAAGGAAGGTTCAGGACATTTTTGAAACTGAGAAGCTGCTTTTTCTTCCCATGATTTGGCTGCAATCAATATTTTTTCTCTAATATTTTCTTCTCCTACAAAAAGGGCTTGTTTATAGAATGCGAATCTTTGCTCAAAACGCATTTTAACAAAGAAGCGAGCTTTGTTTTGGTTACAATAAAGATAAGAAGATTCGCACAGAGATAAAGCCGTGGGTCTTTATGAATCGTTAAGAATTGTTTCTGCCTGATGCTCAGCAGAAACTTTTCACCGCCGGTTGGAGTCCGTGCCTCTTATTTTCTTTGCCTTTCAATAGGTGATGGCAGCATAAGCTTCGAGGAGCTTGAGTCCATTGTCCGACCAAACAACCAACCAAATCAATGGGAGAAGGTACAGAAGGCCTTTCGTGTCGTTGATACAGACGGAAATGGCCTAATTGGCTCAGATGAGCTTCTTCACGCCTTTCAACAGCTTGGCGAAGAGATCACGAAGGAAGAAATTGCAAAGTTAATAAGAGTTTTTGATTGGGATTGCGACGGCTTTATAAATATATACGGTATGCAATCCAGCGTGTTTTGAAAATACCAAAAGTCAAAAATTTCAAATGTACCGGCCCAGATCTACAAAACCATTAGCCATTTCTTTACTGCGTCATCAATCATAAACATTCTTATTTCTGTAGGGAACCCTTTAGCTAGAGCGTTCGTGTCTGGCCATTCATAATTTTATCCTCCTTTCTTGGAACTGCATACTTAATTTATGCCAAATATCTTGCTAAGTACATTGGGATATTCCCAAAACTAAGTGGATAAAATTTAGATTTCTGGTAGCTGGTCTTGGTGAATCCTCAGCTTAAATTGCTTCAAGGTGTATTTAGATATAACATCTTAATTTTCTCTTTCTTTGCAGAATTCGAAAAAATTATCAAAACATTTGGAAATTGACATGGCTAGAAATTGAAGTAGACACAATGTAAAACTAGAATCATTATATGAGAATAAAACTGCTTGTTGTGACATGGTGGATTTGTAGCATCGACTCGATTAGCGAAGAATCTATTTACCCATTGGCAAAATTAAGCCTCAACTCTTCAGAGGCTCTCAACAAAAGTTGGTAAATAACGTGAAACAGTAAATTTATTTTGTCTGAAAGACCGCAAAAATACTAATTGTGCCAAACCATCGTAATATTGGCGTTGGCAATAATTCTTTATTAATTTGGAACTACAAATAAATAGTTGTATTATGTTGAACGTCATAGAGTCTTCCTTTCTCCAGGTTATAAGAAATCTTTCCTCTGTCAGTAATTATTCAGTCTGCTTAAATAATTTCCATGGAACAGTAGTTTCCATGGATGAATTTTTCGATAATCACAAAATAATTACTGGCTATTGAGCAGCCCCGATCTATTTAGTTACTATTTTAAGAGACTGCTCTAAGCAGGCTGGCGTAGAATTCCTGTCTTTCGCCATAAGTACCGAGAAAAAAATATTTTTAATGTCGTATTTTAACAGCTGCTTTGCCAAAGCTACTTTATTTCAATCTATCTTACCTTTCTAACTATCATACTAATATTCCTTTTAAAATCTACTACATTAACGTACCTGTTGACATGACCGTATTAATATTAATACAATATTATCACGTTTTTAATTTTACCATGTTAATATTACTCAAGCTGTTTAATTTCTGTAATATAATACGAACGTCACCTGTGTAGGCGCGTTTGGAAGGAACACTGTTATTTATCTGAATATAAGTCGATTGTTGGATATGTAAATAAATAGATGACCTGGAGAAATCATAATAGATGCATAGTTATCATAAAATCTAAATGTGTATAGCGTTGTTTTTAGTAATGCATTAATTAGTCAGTGACAATTTTGATTAAAGACTCATTAGATGGTGTAATTGATAATTAGAATAATTTGGAAGAATGTCTTGGGACCGTTATCGTTTGAGTGAATGAAGAAGACAGTTTTTGAAAGCTTTATTGTTGAGAGCTGCACTTGATGAAATGTAAGATATTACCAACTTTTAATAACATAGCTTTACATCGACGATGAGTAAAGTAGCTTTTTACGGCGCGCCGTTGCCTGAAAAAATGATTAATTTTTTTGCATGCAGTTTTAAAAAATGTGCACGCAATTTTAAAACATGTGAATGCACATTCAAAAAATTGTGTACGCAAACAGAAGTTTTTGTGCATCAAAGTTGAAAAGTATGTATCAACCTAAATAAATTGTTGTGCATGTACGTTCACATTTTCTTGTGCAATCCCTCGGTTGTCAAACTAATGTGTGTGTGTGCTGACTTAGCTGCTTGAGGCTTCCTCATTGTACCTTGTAGATACCAAGGGATATATAGGTTTCTGCTCCTTTGAACTGCAAGGTCTATTGAAGTTGCATGACATTTAATCACATGCATGACTCGATTGTTATACTAGTTAGGAACCTCTTGTCTGTTGCTTGTTCTTATTGTTTGTGAAAGCGCCACGATGCACAAAAATGACTTTTCTTTCCACCACAATTGCAGCTTTTCTGCGCTTGTCTCCTTCAAGCATGGTTTTCTATTTAGCTCCAATTCTATGTTCTTAGCGTCTGACCCAGTTCATCGATTGTTTTTTGTCTACGTATTACCGCACTATTACTAAACTTTCAACGGCGAATCTTGCATGGCAATTATTGCACAAAGGATACATTCTACGTCTACACCTTACACTGCCTTGTTACTACAACCCTCGCTTTCGTATTTGCTGCGCCTTCGCGAAATTTCATATGCGCAGCTGCGGTTGCGGAAAGAGTTCTGGAGTAATCACCATTAAATAAAGATTAAATGAATTTTTCCGAGGGCTATGAAAAGTTAGTTAAACGCGAGTCAGGCATACTTTCGGTAAAATCGAAGCTTGTTAAAATTCCTACCGACTGTTGTAAGGAGCCTTCAAGGCATTTGGCTAGTGATTGTGAATATTGCTGCTTCACAAGCCCTAATCGGAGGGCACTGGCATCTCAAAGTGGTTGTTAAAATCATTTGTCTATGATTGATGTTTATTGCTGTGTGGTACAGATTTTATGGTCTTGTAATGAAGTATCGCATTTACATACTCTTTTGTTTACCAAAAATTGAAAAACTGCAGATGAAAGGAACTCAGCTAAACTATTGAATTTAGATACTTGAAAATATTACGCAAAGTACGTTTATTTGAAAAACTGTGTCGGGCCTCAAAAATTCGTCGTTGAATTTTCGCATTATCTTCTTGTCCCTTTGCGCGCAAATCTAGACTTTATACGGTTTTCCTATCTTCTACTTTGTTAAGTATGCTAAATTCACATATGCATAAAGTTTTGGTGAATCTGGATGGGTTTCTAATGACCTAGATTTCTTGCTGAGATCATGTCAGCAAAGACTAATGGAAATCGGAAATTGCTGTGAGATGAGAATGTGATCAAAATTATTCATCACCAATCCTTCGAATGTTCTTACTATTTATCATCGCCATCTTGATGATTATTCTGAGCATGACCTGCGATCAGGGACTTAGAGCGTGTAGTTGTGTGGTCACCATTGCAACTGTTGCTGCGAGTCACAGCAACCGCCGTGTTGTGCTATTTCATGCCAAGTTACATTAGTTGAACGAAATCATCAGAATATAGAGTTCTTTCTGCTCTGATTTCATGGCAACAGCACTCATTCATTGCATCCTCTTGATTGGCAAAGCAAGGCCGAGTCTCATTGCATCCCTCTTTCGAAGCATACCATATTAGTGAATAAAGTGACAGGAGCACCGAGGAACTTTTTATAGTCTTGACCATGCTAAAGTCATTGAGGAACATTTTGCATAGGGAAGAGGATGGCAAGGGAAGCAGGCCTCGACCTGTGCAGTGCAAGACGAACAGTTTCTGAGAAGAACAGGATCGAAGCTTGCGAGAAAGAAAAGGTACAACACGAAAATAAGACGAAATGGCTGCAAGGAACACTTCCAATGAAATGTCGTACAACAGTAACATCTGCACTTGATGCTAATAAGTGCATGGAAAATATATTCTTATCGAGTGCAGTAATGGGCTTGTTTTTTGAAACCCTTGCCGTTAGTTTAACCAATAACATAAACTACAAAACGCTAAGTCGCTATGAAACTACTAGTGGAACAGTAGTACAAGATACTAAAACCTTGATACACATGACAGAAAAATGTTCTTATCAAGTTTATGCTGAGTCTATCATGCTGCCTATTTGCCATGGAAATAATGGCGGCGTCTGTAATAGATGTGGCGGCGTCTGTAATAGAAGTGGCTGCGTCTGTAATAGAAATGGCGGCGTCTGTAGTTAGAGTGGAGGCGCCTGTAGTAGTAGCGATGGTAGCGAATGTAGTAATATGGAGACTTCTGAGGACTGCGGCTTTGTGTCTCTAGCTCGTTCTCATTTCTGCCAACTCCGTCTTCTTGCTCTTCCAATTCCTTTTCGAGAGGATCACCCATCTCGTCCCCTCGGTCGTCTTCTTCTTCGTCTAATTCTTCCACATCCTTCCCCCTATGATGCTCTGGTCCATCGTTGTGCACCAACGTTTCAGTTGCACCAGCGAAACAAATTACCGACAGAATCACCAAAGAGAGAAACAATGCAGTCTTCATTTTCAAATCTGAAAAAGATTTAGTTCATTATCAAGCAAAAGCTAAATTTAGCAAAAAGCCGAGCAGGGAAGTGGTTTCATGAATCTTGCATTTATTATCTCTCTTCTACCATCTATTTTTGAAGCCATCTTCTTGCATTGATTGGATATTCAGTATATACTCAAACTGACTTCTTCAAGAGCGAAAAGGGAATTTAGAGTGCCACCAGGGAGCTTCAAAATTCTGATTTTTGAATGTTGAGCTCTTTTTGAAATTAAATAAAATCCAATGGAACGTAAAGGCAAATTCGCCTACTATATTGTCTCCATAGTCATATAGTATGTTTCAAAACAAGCAGTAGAGGGTCAAATTCCATAAGCAACTCAAACGAACTTGTCAAAGGAAGAGCTTCATTCATGAAATGTTTTTAAATTTCGTGCAACGGCTAATAAGTGTGTATTTAGACAAATACTTTTCTATCAAGAGTTTTAGAGAAACAAGAAGCTCGTGCCCAGTTACTTTGAATCGTTGTCAGAAATAGTAATAGGGCTAGCATAGGAGCGGCAAATTTGACCTTAGAGTTGGCAAGGAACAAGAAACCAAGTCGAAGGTGAAGCTCTACATACCTGATTATTCTTAAACCTTTGAGGACTGTATCTCTGCTTCCACTCGCTCTAGTGCTAAATAATCTGAAGGATGGTTCTCTCTATTTATACAGAGTAACTTGCCTTGTGCTGTTATTGGCATTCTGGACAAAAATGTTAACTCCAAAACAATACTAAGGTCATGTACGACTACAAGGAATTAAAAATGGATTTCAGGTCATTCAATGGAACAGAAGTAATAAAACATTCTAATCTGATTAACAGTACTCCTGATGGACAAGGAAGTACTTTGGTTCTCTCAACACAACACTTCCATATTGAAGGAATGCCTTTCAAGAACAAGGAAGTTCTTTTTGCTATTGAGGCACAGCATACGCAAATTAAGAGAATGCCCTTTAGGGACGAAAAAGTACTTTTGCTTATTGGAACAATCAATTGCCTGACTTGGTTACTTGTCTTTAATGTTTTTTTGCAGAGTTTTGTTCATAATTGGAATCTTACCTACGAAAAGGTAACATTCTTAACAGTTGCTCATTAAAGTAATCATAGTGAAAACAAGCTCACATAATAAATACAAATCTGATTTTTACCCGACCAGACACTCTATTTATAATTAGAAATAAAAGCATTGCCCTTGGATGGAACTTTTAAACAGTAAATAATATATATTCAAGTTGATTTATGCATGATACATCAAAAAGGCTGCTTGGTTCCAATTTTTCGACACATTTCTTGGGGAGCTTTCCTTTCTTCTTAAGCATCTTTTAAGAAACGATCATGTTAGGACTTGTTATAGAGTTTTGTTTGTTAAACGTGACAAAGTTTTAGAGCAGCATAAGAAGGAAAACAGGAAGAAAGAGAAGGGATATTGAAATATATCTTATCAATGCTATGCACAGCACGGCGATAAGCCACCGTCCACAAAGCAACTTTTTTACCTGAAGTGAAACTCAGCAGTGCAATAATTTATCCATTGATTTGCAACATTGTATTCTAAATTTGTTTTTGTTTCTACCTAGCATCCGAAGAAGCTTCGGCTCATCGAGCAGTGTCCTGGTTCCTCCACTCGATGTGACTAAACCTCGTGATTCCTTATGCCTTTAATTACAGAGAGCTGGCGACTCTCCTTACTCGAACTACCGACCCACTTGGATCTGTTGTCAGCATCTCTGACAACTGAGCCATCCTCGCACTTGTTATTGTTATGAATAAGGTATGTCACATTAAACTTGTAAACCTACTTCTCTCAATTTTCTTTATGCAAGTCAACTTCAATTTCCAACCCCCACATCTCCACCAACAGTCCCACCACAGTGAAAGAGATCTCTTTGGCCATTTGCATAACTTCCTTTCCCTCTTGCAAGACAAGCAGAAAACTAAAACTCCATCATCTCTGAGCATACATCATGCTACCTGTTAATGGACTTGGAAGAAAACCCCTTCCTGAAAAGAGACAGTGACTTCAGATGGTTTGGTGATGATCATTTGCCCAGTGGTCTTAGGAGCGCATTTTGCTCCAAATTTTCAGTAAAGTTTAAATTATTAACAATAAAGAGTCCACCGAAAACAAAACGGTCAAAATGTTAAAGGAATGGCGCAAGGAAGTACACTGCCAGATACAGTTCTCCTCAATCTGGAGCTCAACAGAGAAACAGGAGAGGCTGACGAGGCCAGGGCGCAGCTATTCTTCCTGCCCTGTCTTGGTCCTGTTCATAGTATCTCCTTGGTCCTATTCATAGTATTTCGGCTTTGATAACGGCTTCTTGATCAGACACAATGTTTGAGAACGATTTGTTTGTGATATCTTATCAAAGACATTTCGCATCTGATAGTTAAGCACTCTTCATAACAGAGTACTCAATGGTTAATCTCTCGCTTCAAGAACCTTAGAATTATGTTTCAACGCTTCCCCAAGCTTCATTTGTAACCTTTGACCATTAAGACGAAGTAATGACTATTTCTAATGGACAGCAGACGGAATAAGAGAAGCTGTGACTTATACCTAGATAAAAATCATGATAAAAATGAGTAAACGTTCTGCAGTTGATTCTTGTGACACTGCTTGCGCAACATCTATCATTGTTGTTGTGTACAAACCTGAATAAATCAAAGTATGTTAAGAGGATTCTTGCATTCGAGTGAAGGCCTTGGCTTTCAAGCGAAGCCGTATTAATACAATTGCAGTCCTAATAATAAAGTAGTTTGGCTGTTGGCACCTACCGGTGTCTGACCTATCATCAATCTAACTGAGAAACAAGCTTTAGTCATTGTAACTTCAAAATCACCATGTAAACCATTGCACATTCAAGAACACCTTGTCGGCTCGCACAGTATATGCAAAGCTGATGGCTATCCACAAAGCACTACATCAATATTGAGAAGGAGAACATCATCCTTGGTAGAGAACATTCAATATTCAAATTACCTTCAATAGTTCCGTACGAACTCTAAATCCCCTCAAAAAGGTTAATGCGGCTGCAAAAAGCTGGTGCCTGCTGAATTTTGAGCACTGTGACCTAGAGAACCTGGCCAAGGCTTTTGACCCAGTTCAATCTACCTCACAACCCTCATCCTTGCAGTCATTCTCTTTTTGGCTTGAAACTCACACAAACTCACACACTCACTAATTCGCTCACTCACCCACTCACTCACTCACTCACTCGCTCACTCACTAGCACACTCACTTTTACTCACTCATGCACTCATTCACTCACTCGCTCACTTTCATTCGCTCACTCATTTATTCTCTCATTTATTCATTCATTAATTCGCTCACTCACTCAATTACTCACTCACTCACTCACTCACTCGCTCGCTCACTAACACACTCACTCGCGCACTCACTTATCCATTTACTTACCTGCTCAATACGTCACTAATCAGGGGCGGCGCGTAAAGGTATTGGCGTTATTAGTCTAATACCACTTTTTCCGAGGCCTGATTTTATTTTAGATGCGCGCTTTTTATTTATTGCGCACTGTTCTTGAAAGCAATGAAATATTGCATCTTTGTTTTGTATCTGTTCCGCAAAGAAAACTGATGACACACCATTATACCCTGTTAATCCAACATTAATTATCTTCATTGTTATCCCACTGAGATCTCAGATGTGTTATCAGTTGGAAAGTCACGGTATTAGATTCCAGATCTTAATAACGTTTCAGGGCAGTGCTATTGTGCGAATGTCCTTTCGTGACGCATGAGTCCATTGTTTTCAATGGTGCACACATAAGACTGAGGCAGCCGCGTTATTAGTTTTCGATTCTTAATAACGTGGCCGTCAGAGGTATTGTTTTTGCTATTTGGGTGTACATTTTTGAAGTCGAGATGAGTCGCTTTTTGCGAAATGAAGGAAACAAACACCGATGGGACGTTCGAGAAGTGTTTTCTTTAGTATGGACTTAGGAAAAGTTAATATATGAGCAACGACTCTGTCTGAAAGAAGAGGGCAGATCTTGTCCGAAGGTTACTATAAAGCACAGATCGAGTGACTCGGCATATGAGTTATTTAAATAGATTTGTGACGAACAGGGAAGAAACACTTTTGACTGTTGGCCTTGTTTCGTCATGGGTGATTTGTCTACTGTGAGTGAAAATATCTCACTTCTTAACTTTAAACTTTTTTTCGTTTCATACCTGAAAGAAGAAAGCATCCCCGAGGCACCTGTGTCCGCGTTATTAGAATCACGATTCTAATGACGGGGCTGGAAAGTGAGGGCTTCCAGCCGCCTTCAACCTTCTTAATCTTAGCGGCTACACAATTCCTCTCAGCCCCTAAAACCAGTAAATGTTCCAGAACAGTGATCGAAAAGGGACCTTTGGGATCTTACGGGTTGCAGGTTTCGCCAATTTTCGTCGATGGGGTTTCGGGTTTTCCATAGAAAAGATGCGGTTTTTGGAATTTCAATATTCATATTCCGTTTTGCGGTGATTTAAATTTTTGTCCATGTTTGCAAGTTCAGGTACCTCTCAAAGCCTCCTCATTATCAGGGCGTTTCCCATCTAAAAGATAGGCGTGGCCAAAAACTCTATGTTGTTTTATTTGGAAAAGTAATACCACTCCGGCAGCACTACGCACCGCCCCTGCTTCACTTACTCAATCACATACACTCACTCACTTGCTGCTTTCATACCAATGTACCCAATCACTGATACACCAGTCAATCGCTTGCTTACACATTCATTCACACACCAGCTAATTCAGTGGCCTCCCTTGTCTTTTCAACAGACCAATCACGGCAGCATGAGACGTCTTCCAGCATTGGTAGATATAATTGCCTATCTGCAAGACAAGCAAGCAACTATAGTGTATTTCGATCCTCGTGGCCACTCAAATTGCATAAAGCCCTTCTAAAAGAACACTCTGGTAGGACCTCATCAGGTTGAAAACTGCAAAACCTATCTTCACGCCAGTCTGAAAAGAGGAACTGCGGCAGACTGTCTGAAAAACCTTTGAAGCGTTCAAATCATTTAGCGAGGTAAAAATTGTTTGTCACCTTGAGGCTACCATTCAACCTCTTTCTCAAGACATATCAATTAGGCTAGTAATAGTTTGCAATTAGGCCATATCAATTGTGGTAAGTATGCTGATGAAAATTCAGTCTAGATCCTATGAATTATTTTGCATAAACATGAAGAGTCGCCTGCAGCAGCCAAGAGGAGGCAACACTGGCCTTTACTATATCAA
Organism: Nemopilema nomurai; assembly: GCA_003864495.1. Classification (NCBI taxonomy): domain Eukaryota; kingdom Metazoa; phylum Cnidaria; class Scyphozoa; order Rhizostomeae; family Rhizostomatidae; genus Nemopilema; species Nemopilema nomurai. Next base: position 469,593 of record ML133451.1, read on the forward strand.
GACGGCCTGGACAGTGGAACTGGTAAGATTCTAGCTAAAATGGAGTTGAGAAGATATGACAAAGCATCTTCAAAATCTACCCGAGCTTTGAGTTCAAATTACGCATGCGGTGACCAGATTATGTTTCAGCAATATTCTTTTGTGTTATATAAAGAATGTTGGTTTTTGATTCGTCGAAATATTTATGAATGTCCGCCATGACGATCCTTCTTTCGTAAAGGCCTTCAACCACCAACAAAAGCCAAGTAATATCTCAGACATGGATTTTTAATCAGTGATCGTTTCAAAAGCAAAGAATTAGAAAAGCGAGAGAAGGGATAGAGGCCGTAAAAGGCCGTAGAAGGCAATAAAAAGCAGGACAGGATAGGACCGGACAGGATAGGACCGGGCAGGATAGGACCGGACAGGATAGGACCGGACAGGATAGGACCGGACAGGATAGGACCGGACAGGATAGGACCGGACAGGATAGGACCGGACAGGATAGGACAGAACAGGACAGACAGGACAGGACAGGACAGGACAGGACAGGACACGACACGACAGGACAGGACACGATAGGACACGACAGGCCAGAACAGGACAGGATAGGATAGAACCGGACAGGACAGGTAAGTCCAGGACAGGATAGGACAGGATAGGACAGGATAGGACAGGATAGGACCGGACAGGCCAGGACAGGAAAGTACAGGATAGAACAGGACAGGACAGGACAGGACAGGACAGGACAGGACAGGACAGGACAGGACAGGACAGGACAGGACAGGACAGGACAGGACACGACACGACAGGACAGGACACGATAGGACACGACAGGACACGACAGGACACGACAGGCCAGAACAGGACAGGATAGGATAGAACCGGACAGGACAGGACAGGATAGGACAGGATAGGACAGGATAGGACAGGATAGGACAGGATAGGATAGGATAGGACAGGATAGGACAGGATAGGACAGGATAGGACCGGATAGGCCAGGACAGGAAAGTACAAGATAGAACAGGACAGGATAGGACCGGACAGAACAGGACAGGATAGGACCGGAAAGGCTTTTCTACACGAAGTTCTTGCACCCCGCTTGTCTATTTGCTTGACATCCCATTTTCGATAGTTTGGCAGCCGATGCTGTTTGTTCAAAGCTCCTGTAAATCCCCAATACAGGTGCATGATGACAGCCAACAATTTTCCATTTTTTGAAAAAGACAAGCCGGATTTTGCAAACTCTAAAGTCATAAAATACTTTCTACCTTTTCTACCATCAAAACACATTTTATCACAAGTGCATCAAACAGAGGGTGCTCCAGACAGAAACAAAAATCGCTGTTCTATGCTTTTCTATGATAGGCACTCAAATGGCACCAGTCTATTTTGCTAATATTTTCTGTGGATCGCTTTACATTTTCTTTTCATGGATCATTTATCACATAGTGTTACTTCACTGATTTTCTGTTGTAGTTGTGGTGGCAAAAGGAGAATCTCTTTGTATCATGTTTGTTTTCCTTGATATTTTCATGTTTGTTTGGATCCGTGCTACATCATCAGCAACAAGCAGCAACCGAGACAAAAACTGGGCATCGCCTGCCTGATTTTCACATTGAAGCTTCACATCATTAGAAATTATAAATTTTTCATGTACGCGAAAAAAAATTTGACTACAAAGAGCCTGTTTTTCAAGATCTCCATCGTTGTATCAATAAAAGCACATTAAATTTTACCACTTTCCGGACACATTCTCTACTCTTGAAACCGCTTCAGTTGAACGAACAGCTTTCTCGTTTCTTTCCCTTTATACTGCTTCTTAAACTTGTCCTTCAAAAACCATAATTGAAAAGTCTGGCATAAAATTTTGTTCCTCAGGTCCTGTTTATGCAAGTACACTAATATATTTGATGATCAAACTTCCTAGAAATCTTGAATAGTAGGAAACCTTCAAGAATAAAAAAGCATATTTGAGAAAGTAGTAGGTATAAGCCTAGGCATATGTTATGATGCCAAAATAAACTTGATTCTTTTGACAGCCTGAAAGGCGTGGCCTATAAAATTTTTCCCTTCCTTTGCTGTAGTCAGATTTCTCCTTGAATCCGCCCCTGAGCTTAGGTGACGCCACTGCTGTAACTTTGTAATGGAGTTGGTGCAGCTTATGGGAAAGTTAAAAATATCCAGTTTAAAATATCCAGCGTAGAAACATATCTTGTGATTTAGACAGGATGATTGCATATATAGTCTATATAATGCATAGAGCTAGATAGAGATAACTAGAGGTATAGGAAATTTGGCCGCAATGAGTGGCAATGAGTGAGGGTTCATTTGTGCATACCAGTGAGGGATGTTGGGACAAGTCTTCTAACGATCTCCTACGTATGTCGATTAAGCAGGACTAAAGGATAATAGAAGGAAATAATTCGTTCATTTAAAACAGGTCTTCAAAGTACGTGACTCATAAAAGAAGACTGAGAGAGAGACTCGTGTTGAGATAATATTGGCTTGCCTGGAGTTTGTCTGTATATCCTAGAATTCTTATGAGGTGTGATGTCAATAAAGACACTTTAAAATCCGATAATGAATACTTGTACTTTGACAACCCGAAGCAGGTGGCAAACAACTCGAGACAGAAGAAATTGCGGCCACCTCCTTTGCTTCATCAAATGGAAAGACTTCCTTAGACAGTCATGGCGTCATCCGTAGCCAAGTGGCTGTCCACAAACACCAAATGGCAAGTTGGGCTGAAATGACCGGATCTTGATTCATTGGACTCTCAACAGCACGCATTAACTTGGGAGGTTTCATTCGTGCATTCTTGACGGGGAATAACAGGATATTGCAAATTCCAATATGTTTTATCTAACTCTGAAAAAGACTTACAAGAAAAAGACTCTGAAAAAGACAAACTCTCCCAAAGGCATTTATTAGCACAATCGTCTTTGAATTCTTGCGGAGAAGAAAGATACCCACGAACAGAGGAGATATGTGATCTAGACGTTTTTAACTGTTCTTGAGCATGTGAAGTTTCTAAAGACTCATACAGCTTTTGAACTTCAAGACAGCATATCAATTTTCAAATCAAGCTCAATATCGCTAATTTATGATGTCATACCTAACTACCGTTGTAACACTGTGGCGCAAGAATCTTAATACCTAATGAATTGACAATTCGCAGATGTTTTATACAGTCGAGGAAAAAGATTTCCTTTTGTATTTATTTGAGATTTGTGGCATCCAAGTAATTTATGATTTAAATCAGTTATCATTTGCATCAGTTATCATTTGCATCAGTTATAATTAGCATCAGTTATAATTAGCATCAGTTATAATTAGCATCAGTTATGGTTAGCATCAAGGTCTAAATTAAAAATAATTCAACTAGGCATTGGAGACTATGAAAAGTGGAAAAGAAGACAAAACTTTTTTTCTTTTCAAAATTCTAATGTCGCTTTTGGTGCTGGGTGTGCAAACTCTCGCTCTTTCTTCGTTGGCTGTTTGTCTACCAGACCTTGTCAATACATCGATACGTTAGAAATCATTTTGGTACAACCTCATCTGATGACCACTTGGGTTACATCGCTGCAGAACCAATAATGCCTTATTGCAGCTTTATCTAGAGTTTCAAACTGCCAAGATATCCTAACCTTTTATTACATTTGCAATAAAACAAAGAACTTAACTCACTTTAAAGCAATTATGTCATCTCAGTTACTGCTATCAAATTTGAGTATTCTAAGAGAAAGAAGACCAGATTAAAATAAACGAAGAGGAACTTGAAACTGACACAAACTTTTGACATGAAATGATTTCGATGTTAGAAGACCAGAAAGCTAACAGTGGGCCATTGTTACTTCGGGAATAGTAGGAGATGGTGCCTTGAATGTTTCATTTTGAACGTAGAGTATTAATTTCTTGCTCTTCTATTTATAATTTCAAAAAACACTGTAAACGTGTCACTAAAACTCAACTTCGTAGACTGTGAAGGGAACTTTATTTGATCGGCTTATTATTATTATTATTTCACATCCACGTGACCCGAAACAAAGCTTTGATGCCATCTCACAAGTTCAGCTGGAAGGAGATTGCAGGAAGGTTTACTCTGCTCTATATGCAGTTATAGCTTGGAAAGTAATCTTTTGTTACTGAAAGGAACCAAAAACTCATATTTTAACAGGGGTAAGATAGAAACAAAGAATTCAGTTTATTTTTGTGAATTAATGCCCGAAGAAGATGTTAGAAATCATGTTCTATGTTGTTTAGGCCCATTTTAAGCCAAGTCCATAACTTACACGTCTGTAATGAGTGGTCTCAAAGGGCACCTTTCAAAGATAACGGAGATGGTAAAATTAATGTTCCAAGCATCTTTGACAATAATTCACAATTTCTAGAGAAACAAAGAGATGTCTCCGATCATATCCGGTCTTTTTCTTCTCCGGTTTCATCTGACAATTTGGTCAAAATTATCATCAACTCGAGCATCAAATTAGGCAGTTATTAAAGCCTCGAGTTATATAAAACGTTAGAGTACTCTCGACTTGTTGTCAATTGTCGTCAGTTGCAATGAATTCCCGTTTGATATGACCTAGGGTTGATCCATTTTGTCTATTTTGCAATAAGTTATTACTTGGTTTCCATCTCCATGAATTTGAAAATGGCATAAATTGGGTGGACTTAAAGGGAAGTAACTAAACAAGATAGGCTCATAAATAAACATAAATCCGATCTGGCTTCTATACTAAAAGGTTTCACAATCATTCCATGTATATAACTAATTTTTGAAGCATGTAAGTTTTATCAAAGATGGCCTTATATGAATATGCTGTGCCCATCTACCCTTAGCAAATTTCAAAATAAGCTAGGAAACTTAGACAATGTTTTCATAGTGATAGTCAAGAAAATCATGCTTTTGTTGCTCTATTATAATAGCCAAATAGTAAGATTTTGGAGCAAAAATCTGTCCTTTCCAGTAGTAATTGGTAATTATTTTGAAAGCCTGCTGTTGGAAAGGGTACCTTATGCTTTAAATTCAAGACAGTTTTCTAATTTTGCTGCCTCAGTGTACCCTATATGCATCCTTTTATTTCTTCACTTGAAATGCTTTCACCCAAATTTTCTTAGAAATCATGACTTAAAAGAAAGTCCTTGTTTTAGACTGTAGAACCTGGCTTTTCAATTCCTATGGCTGTGACACTGCGTTTTACTATCTAATTGTTAGGAAATACTTTCTGCATGCTGTAAAGTGACAGCTCGAATTAGCTATTACCTTATCTCAAGTAGCTAAAATTACCCTAAGTAGAAAGTTAAAAACGTTTTAGATGAATCATTTTGTGTTTCAAATTGATAAGGGTGTTTGAAATGAACTGTTGACACTATGCATATAATTGCAGTCATACAGTCACAACATGAATGTTCTGTATTTGCTACTTTATGTGAAAACTATTTCTGAAATGTCTCTCCAAACTGCCTATCTTGTGCTGTCCACCCTTATCTGTGCAAGGGCCTTTCCATTAATCTTGCTCTGGTTATATTTTTGTTTCATGTTGTTACAATAGTTTCTTGAGGCCTGCCTCTGAACCCTTTTTCTGATCTTTCAAAGACGAATTGACCCTATTCAAGACATATTATCCAGTTTTGCTGTCTTTTCTTTTGCCTAATCTTATTCGATAGATCTTTTAGTCATTTTTTTTCTGTATGAAAATTTTACATTAGTACATAAAAAAGACGATATCAGTCTTGATGGCAGAATATTTAATAGAAACCTTTGAACCTTTGCCCTCCAATCAAATGAAAAAAGCATTTTATTTTGCCAATAACTAATGAAAATTCGTTTTTCAACATTTTGTCTGGTTTTTTGGTAAAAGAAGAATCTTACCCAAACTCAAAGACATTAAAGTGATTTTTACAAAAGGAGGTTAAATTTCTGTCCACTAGGCCAAAAGATATTCCGTAGTGATGAAGATTTACTCATGGATGTTATAGAGATCTACTTTTGTTCAGATCAATGAATTTCTAATGCAGTGACTGTTCACTTTCTACAGTTGATGACAAGAGAATAAAAAAACACAATGATTTTGCAAGCTGGTAACAGTCATTATCTACAGATAGAAAATTATGATAGATTTGTTTGGGAAAACAATAGCTTAGCTTGCTTTTTGCATCATGTCAAATCAAGAAACATAGTTTCAAATCAAGAAACAATTGAGAAACAAAAAGCCTATTTTGTGGTATGCTTTTTAAGACTTGATGCATTTTTTGTACTCTTACTACTTGTACCAATAAATTTTATGTGCCCCAGAGTATTGTAAAAATAAAGGGGTGCACTATCAAATAAATTATATATTATTATTCTTTGTCTACTCTCTTCCTATGGCCTCTAAAATGTGAACTATGTTTTAAAGCAACATTCCCAAGAACTTTTACAGTTTTTGTATCAATTATCTTAACAACTTCTTTGCCACACAAAGCAACCCATCTAAGTGAAACATTACTCCTTTCTCTTTTAACATAGACCTTTCAGGTTATCTCTCACCCTCTATAATAACAGGAGACTTATGCTAACACAATGGATGTTTATGCTAACACAAAGGAGAGAAATACACCTCATTCACAGCCTAAGCCAAGCCTATTCTTCTATCATGTTTGTTAATCATTCTATCAGTTCCTTAGATATCTTTGGTCACTCCTGCTCCTCTTTCATCAACATGTGCAATGCTCTAGATATCAGCGAGAATCATCTCCGCTTCATGATCTCCAAACTATCCAACTTAACTATTCGTACTACCTATTACATTTTCTGCACCAGAAATAAGTCTTAGAATAACCCGGAATAAGTCTTCTTTAATTATAAGGGTCTCTGCTACTGACAACTTCTAAAAAACACTGATGAACGCAGTCTTTCCTTTTTTTGGTTAATTTCTTTTGTTTGTGCTTGTAATAGTCTTTCTTTACAAATTGTGAAATTGGTAATTTTAGTTTAAGTTGGAGTGACAATAGATTTTTTCCATTATTATTATGGAGAATTTTGACTTTTAGTTTCAATCAGAGTGAAAATCACAAGACAACTGCATCAATAGCATTGCTTTAAGGTTTCAAGCTTTTAATCAATGCATATGTCTTACTTTACTGAACCCCTTGTAACATTTTGCACTGTTTTTGTCATTATATTTGTTATCTTTCTTATCCCCCATATGTGGTTGATCTGAAGATATCAAAACAACACGTGATAAAACCTGTTCATCAGTTTTGAGCTATATTGTTTATGGTTATGTGGTCTTGTATCTACTTCTACAAGATGGGTGGTGCACAAATACCATCAACATATGCGAAACACCATTACTCCTTCTAGAAATTTCTGTTGTATTGCATAGTCTGCAGAAAGAGTTTGGGAATATTTTCCTAATCAAATTGTGCAAAATGCTTTCAGTTAGATACATAGTTAAATAAACAACAAATTTAGATTGAAAACAAGAGTGATTATAACTATGGCCATAAGGAATAAATGAAAAAGGTCTTTATTTTGCTTTAACTCATTATTGCCTCAAAAATAGCATCCAATGTAAGAATTTGTCAGGATAGTTGAAAAATGCCTTGTATCAAAATGCTGAATGCCAGCTATTGAAAGTTTTAGGAAAGTTGCCAACCATTTCATATACATTCAAAAGAGCTTCAAAGCTATTGCCAAAAAGTTGTTTGTTATCAATCAAATCCACTAGAAAGGATTTTTTCAAATTGCCTGTATGTGGAGTATTTATATGTTCTTGGAGAATAGGAACAGTTTTTGAGCCCTTCTTGGGAGCAATCAAGAACTTTGTTCTCTATGGTAACACAAAATGCTGGTTGCTTTGATGATCTTAAGTGCAGCTGGCATTTTCTGACTTGTGATTAAAGGGCATTGCAAAATGTTTATGTTTTCATTGCCCCAAAGGTTTAGCCAGTTGAGAAGAGGCATGTGCAAATAGCGTAAAGCTACTGAAAGTCAAATTTTTATGTTAATACAGACATTCATTGTTGCTTTATTGTTGAAGTGAAAATAGCTTGAAAGAACCAAAAGCTCCCTGCAATGCAAGGGTGGCCATGCTAAAGCATACTATAGACATTTAGGTATTATAGATTCTATACTATATCCATTTTGCTTTTTATATCCATATGTTTATGATATTTAGACTTTTTTTGCACCTTAAACTCAACAATCATGTTCAAATTGTATTGTAAAGAATTTTGGTTTCATTAACATGAGCATGTGTAAAGCTGTTATGGGCTTTTTACCTTGTTGAATTCTTGCACACCAAGTTAGTACAATTATGCCATTTGAGCAAGTGCTTTTATCCTGAATAACAATCATTTTTAAGGTATATATTTGTTGAATTTAACACCAAATATGCCTCTTCTATTATATTTCTCAATTTTTTTCTAGAAAAAGTATGTCAGAGTTCAAGATGACTTTTGGACCTGAATGGTAATGTTTTTAAAATTTCAAACTTATAGGTCATCTTTGAACTTTAATAAGGTTTACGGAAGAATAGCCCTAAGGGATCCTTATACAAATTAGGTTCTCATTAATGCACTCACGACTTTTTTAACTAAAATCCATTCTTTTTCTCATGAGGATTCTTAAAGAATGTTTATCTACGACTTTAAAAATTTGAAAATTTTGAAAATCATTTCCTTTTTTCAGGAGAAAAACTTTCTGTGTTTGCCTTTTGTTAACTTCCTGTAAATTTTGGCTCGATTTATCCCTTCGTATTTCAGGCTGCGAGCTTTGGCTGGCGGTGACACGACCAATGAGACTCAGAACAAGTCGGCTGCTGTGAAGCGCTTCAAGTTGGCTGAGTTTCGTTATGGGCGAGAGGAAATGCTGGCCCTCTTCATGGAAAACGTCAAAATGCCCAAAGCGTTGAAAGATTTTGGTGATGTCATTGTGCAAGAGACGCAAAGTCAGCCTCTCACCTTTATTCCGATGACAGAAGAAGAAGAGGTAGATAATGCTGTGTCTATATCGTTTACTTTATACAACAGTTGTGGGATATTATTCTTTTTGTTGATAAATACGATTTAGGTTATTATATCCAAAAACTCCCTTATACATTTATGATTTTCCAGTCTTCGTTTTGTTTGAGGTTCTCAAAGGCGTGATTATTAAAAGCAGTATGATTTTACTCTAATTCTTTCTTAAAGAAAATAACGTCAATATTAACATGAAACGATTTAGGTGTTGTCCGTGAAATGTTTTTGCTTTCTGTGTTTGAAGTACGATAAGAATGGCAAGAATGTGCAAGACATCGCTTTTTAATATTTTACATGTAAGTATGATGTTTGTGTAATTTAAGGAAGGTTGATAAACAGTTGATGTGTAGATGGAACTGTCTTTTATAATTTGTGATTTCATTTTATCGTCCTTTCCAATTTCTTGATAACATATTTCGTATCCATTGGCTTTGTGTTTTATATTGTCAGAGATGTCAAGTTGCTGGTGTGAATAGTGAGGTTTGTCTGCGGATGACGGGCAGGGGATCCCAGGTGAGGGGCAGAGGCGCAATGCGAGGAAGCAGAGGTAAGCGTGCACACATCCTAACATTAGTGTTTAAGGGACCTCGTAGAGCCTGTTAGAAGTCTGGCTGTCATTGTTTAAATCTTTCTCTTTTAAGGGCACATATCCATTCTTCGCGCTGTCTACGATGTTTGTGATGGCTCTTTGATGATTTTATCCTTATCCATGCCTTGCTTTGCAGTTCATATAGGTGTCATTACTGATCTTGCCCGAAAGAGAGGCGAGTTTGCATAGAAACCCAAAGAAGCCATGCGATAATTTCAGGTTTTTTGTCTATCTAGGGAGGGGGCGTGGCGATGGCCAGCCTGGCACTTACCGGTCCCTGAGTGACGAAGGTGGGTACACCAATCAACGAGAGCCGTATACAAGAAGGCCCTGGACGGAAGGGTAAGTCCTCCTTGCCATTGCCCATATTACGTACCCCATCGCTTCATCATTTTGTCACGGTGGTTTTGTTATCTTTAATTCGTTGTACAATTTTTTGTGATTTGCGATACAATCATCTACAGTTTTATACTTCCAATTGCGATTTTAGCGCAAGAGGCGGAAGCATCGATCGCGCCTCGGGCAGAGGGGAACCTCCTGGAGGTACAGTTTCACTCTTATTATATACTCTTTTTTTAAATCACTAGCTGTGGATTTTGGAACTTATTGAGGTACATTTTTTACGTTCTTCAAGGATTTCAAGTTAATATCCAGTTTATCCTCATTTAGTTTGTTTATTTGCTATTAGACATCTGATAATCTCGATAGATTCTCAATTCAATAAACTTATTTGTAAGGCTCTTGCTAGAATGCTTAACTTTACATTTAGAGGATTTATATGCTATCTAAACGCTAGTAACTGATATAAAGCCTTTTGCGTATCAATTTCTAATTTTTTCGAATTTTGTAGTTCGTGGTGGGTTTGAGCCTCGACCCCGGTTGCCAAGCGACCGAGGGGGAGCACCCACCGAAAAAGAGCCTTGGCGAAACGTCAGTCAGGAAGATGATGACGGAGGTGGCTGGCGGGTGTCTGGGCAGAGATCGTGGCGCAAGGGCTCAGCGGGTAGGTCCATGCTCGGATAGGTCTGTGCGCGAGTAGGTCCTTGTGCGGGTAGTTCCATGCGTGGATAGGTCCGTGCGCAGGTAGTTCCATGCGCGGTTCGGTCCGTGCGCGGGTAGTCCTATGTGCGGCTAGGTCCTTGCAAATCGCCATTTGCTGACGCACTCCTTTAGACTGGACATTGCTGACGCATTCTCAAGTTCCTCAAAATGCATTTTCTTAGGATTTTGAGAATTTGACTCATGACTCAAAATGACTCATGACTCAAAATTTTAGCACATACCATCAATATACCTTTTGTATCACCCCCTATCTACCTTTACGCATGCTACAGCTTTTGGGCGGGCTTTGGATGTATCCCGTAAGAAGCAACCAGCTCCAGGGCAGACCTGTTGGTTCGAGTCAACAGATTGATATTCTCCACACGTCATTGACAACGTTATTTGATAATCATAATGTTAATGTGAGGAAAGACCTGCTTTGGCAAACTATTCAAGGCAACATGCATATTTCGACAATGTCTGCATGCATTAAACCGATTTTTTTAAACTTTTCTGTAACTCGAAACAAGATCTTATTGAAATTTTTAATTACGATTTTTCTGCAAATCCATCAATAACGTGTTTCGTTTTCGATGCCCCGGTATTTTGACGTACATCATATTCTGTTCCAGAATGTTTTATCATCTATTTTCTATCACATAAGTTTCTATGCGATTCCACTAATCATCACTTTGGATTCACTTGATTTCGACGATGTTGATTCATTTGAAGCAACAATCCATTTGGCTACGAATGAGATTGGTCATGGCTGCTGTTTCGATTCATGTTTTAGCTTGAAATCTAGCGACAGGTTATTTTATGAGTATGTGTATTGGATGAGCTGGAGTTGGTGTGTGCAAAAATGCGTTTCCTATTGCCAGATGCCTCTCGAAACTGGAGATCGGACAAGAGCAAGGACGAAGGCGGTGAGTCCTCGCAGAGGCGCTCGTGGAACCGGGCAGGCAGCAGCGGTGGCCTCCCGGAGTGGTGCGATGATGACGTCGACCAGGACGTGGGCACTTTCGATTCTTCCGGACAGTTCAAGACACTCCGGGTATGTCGTTGCTTTTCTTTCAAACAGGCTTCTTTCTCAGTTTGCAGTTCATTCCCTTAGGCCCATTCCCCTTTATCATAGCTATTTGGCGCTTCTCAATGATGGTTGCCTAAATGATGGCATGCGTGATCAATGCAGAAATTTGAAGAGTTGTGAAATTACATAATGAATTTACAATAGCAGTTCAATTATCTAGCTTTCATTTGAGACCTTGCCGGGGAAAATCCATTCCGCTCTTGGGGCAGATCAAGGGGTCGAGCCGTCGTGCGGTAGGGGTCACTGTTTTTGGCTCATTTGCATACAAGCATATTAGTTTTAGTAGACTTGATGCCAACGATGATTAATTTCTTGAACTTTCTGCGATCGTTGTTGTTCTCAAACTCTTTTTTGTTCAGAGCCTCGATGAGACTGCTTCAAGGAGCGGAAAGGAGGAATCCACAGAAGTAAGTGTTGTGTTTCAGTTATCCTGTCGTGTTTGAATGGAGTCAGGTATAACTTAAACGGGTAGGCAGTGCAAGGAATTCATCGGTTTTGATTTCGATAGGTTTAAGGACGTCTTTTTTTAAGGGAGATCATAAGTGAACAATTTAAATGAACGTAAAATACCATGCCAGCAAGTCGCATTTTATGTTACCTTAGGTAAGGAAGCAGTGAAAAGGGAAGAGATTTGAGACTGTAGTGTGGAGAAGATGTGAGAAGCGTTGCTGCTTTGTGGATCACTACGCTCGCTGTTAATCCATATTACCCATTTCAAGTGCACTACGTCTTATCGAATATATGAGGTTCAAAAAGGAGTTTTCTGTGTGATTTTTGGGGACTCAGAGAAGCCGTCGTGCTCTTTTTCCACGTTATGTGGGACCTTGTTTCCTAACTAACGACATTTTTTTAGTCCGTTTTTGATGACGAAAATGACAATGATGATGCTGGCGGAAAAGTGAAGGCAAAGGCTGGCCGCAATTTCGATCAAACCAACGGAAACTCCGAGTCTGCGAAGGAGATTGGCACTGCTAAAGGAGGCACTGGAAGAGAATCAGCAAGTGAAATATTCAACGATGCAAACATGGTTTCCTCGAATTCTTTGAAGGCGAAAGAGAGCACAGAAAGGTCATTGAAGGAGATCCTGTCTTTGGGTTCGCGAAAGTCTCCATCTAAAGATCTAACGCCTGGCCACATCTCGGTATCTGAGCTGGAGAAGGAGTTTTCGGCTGTTAATGTGATTGAGAGCAAGGCAGCCGCCCGGAGCGCAGGGGACTTGACCATCGACGACGTTCGGTCAGTTCAGCACGGCATGCGGAAGATCCTGGCAGAAAGTCACGCACGACCCATTCCTCATGTCGGCGACGTCGAAGAAGATGCCCCCAACATCGAAAAGGACATTAAGAATCTGATTGACAAGTTGGATGACGAGGTTTGTTGTTAATCTTGGTGATATGACGCGAAGAGACATTTACGGAAGTGGCCTTCGATTTTATTAGAGTCACCGGTGTTTCATTTGCCATTTATGTCATGTTCATCCTTGTTTTGTTTTCAGATTGACAACATAACCCCCACGAATCAACTGGCACATCAACAACCAGACATGAATGACTGCAATGTGCTAGACCCAAGCATCATTTTTGCAAAGAAGGCTGAGCCGGGTGGCCCTATCAAAGGCATGCAAGCGTGGATTTACAGGGATCCCCAAGGCGAAATCCAAGGTCCAAATAACATTGCTACAGTCGCTTTTTGTCTCGCCTTTTTGTGGTAGGTGGACCACTAATGCTAATTCTCCGATCATTCTAGGCCCATTTCAGTGCGAAGAGATGCTGGAGTGGTTCAGAGCTGGTTACTTTACCATGGGACTGCTCGTTAGGCGCGTGTGTGATGAGATTTTTCTGCCACTAGGTAGGCCATGTCCATTGCTTTTCTTATGCCAAAAGTTTAGCTTCTCTGCGCAGCCTGCGGCTTCGGTCTGTATTGAGTACCAGGACCCAGGCCACGAATTTGCAAGTGGAGGAAAAGACTTTCTAGATTAAGGAATGGCTTTAAGCGTGTTTCTTTCCTTCAAAGTTAACTGCAGCCTAGCTTCATAACAAATGGCTTGGGCCTTGTACGCGGATGTTTAAATATTACTTTATGCAATTTGAGTTGTAACCATTTCAATCAAATCCAGTCTTCCAGTTTCTGTTTACGTTTGCAATGGATAATAATTTTGTTCTTTTTTTACTTATTTCAGGCGACTTCATCAAGCTTTGGAAAAGAGTACCATTTCAGCCTGGGCCGGAGCCCGCTCCCATCACGGTACATTTTTTCCCCTTTTTCTCCGTACCACAGTATTCTAAATTTCCGGGAAATCGAGAGAATGTTTTATAAACAAACTTCATCTTGAAAACTATCTCAATTGGTAGGATGGCGTTTCGTGTAATGGGTTTGTTTGAAGCCTCGTTCCTTCTTTGGGAATTTATGTCTGAGTGGAATTTGTTTGCTGTTAATATGTCTAGTTTCGTATTTGGTGTCCAGATCTGTCTAGGGACTGAATTATCTAACCGTTAGCAATATCAAGTGGCTAAAAGAATTCCCGCAGGGTGGTTTGTATACTTCCATGAATGCAAAGATGGTAACGAGAACCACATGGTAACGAGAACCACATGGTAACGAGAACCACATGGTAACGAGAACCACACCGCTCTGATGTTAGGGTGTCGTAAGGGTTAATCTTGATAACCAAAACCTTGTTTGACATCCCGAAAAAATTCAAGTAGCCTTTGTTGAAGCACGGTTGCTTGTTACAGTCGCAGCTCTACGCAGCGCAATTAGCTAGAAGACACCAGGAAGAATTCCACCGAATGGCTTCACAGCAAAGAAAGCAACAGCAGCAACAACAACAGCAGCAACAACAACAGCAACAACGACAACAGATGCAGCAGCATGAGTTAAGGCTTCTGCAACAAATGAAGGTAGCGCCGGTAGCTTCTTTTCCGAAGATAGTTCCTTCTGTGCATTGATGTTAGATTGGGCACAACTATTGACAAACACCAAGCTGCGATGAGTTACGAAGCCATAGGGTGCCCGTCTATGAGCAGCGCACCAATCTAGAGCCACAATCGAGAGGCTGGTGACGTAGATTCATTGAAAACACTGCCTTGGGTTCGTCTTGACAACTCTACCAACGCAGCTTCGTTCTGCTTGCACTCAGCCGTACCAGGAATGTTTCCACTTTATAGAAATGGAAGAAAATTTGCAAAAATACCAGCATTGCTTATATTTGTAGGAGCAAGAACAGTTAAATGAAATGCAGCAGAGGCCGCATAATCTGAGCTTTCCTGAAGATGTTTCCATTTGGGGAGAAAGCCCAAACCCATCACCAAGTAAGGAGCGCTTGTTTCTTATCCTTCCATGTCATTTGTCCGTATCTTTCCATGTCATTTGTCCGTATCTTTCCATGTCATTTGTCCGTATCTTTAAATGTCATTTGTCCGTATCTTTCCATGTCATTTGTCCGTATCTTTAAATGTCATTTGTCCGTATCTTTCCATGTCATTTGTCCGTATCTTTCCATGTCATTTGTCCGTATCTTTCCATGTCATTTGTCCGTATCTTTCCATGTCATTTGTCCGTATCTTTAAATGTCATTTGTCCGTATCTTTCCATGTCATTTGTCCGTATCTTTCCATGTCATTTGTCCGTATGTTTCCATGTCATTTGTCCGCATCTTTCCATGTCATTTGTCCGTATCTTTCCATGTATATCGGTCCAAAACTCTGCCGAAGAAAATATTTTTGGCTTCAATTGATTTATGTTTTGCTTTTTGACCTTATTTCCAAGCCCAAATGCAATGGTAAGGTATTATATTTGTGATATGAACTTGTCTGTATTTGTTTGCATCTTTTTCAAGACCTTGCATCGACTCCATGGACACCAACGTCATCACAGCCCGATCACGTGGTTTGGAGCAAGGCGAAGTAATCACTTTCATCGTGTTTATAATCATTTCAACATTCTTCTCAATTTCAGATGGCTTGTAATTCTTTACTCATTATCAAATCAAAAAGGTTTAATATCATCATGAACAATGTCAAACCTTGTGTCTGCATGTTTAATAATTAGACCAAAATAAAGTTGTTTGATGTCGATTATCTCATATGGAATTCACTATGTATGGTAAATGATGTAACATTTTTTTTAAATGTTTGGAGAAGTTTTTACAAAATCAAGGTGCTGCCTAGGAATCCCTTTCTAGCACTGCGGTTGATATAAAGCGCCAGCATGTGAATACGACTAAAGCAAAATTAGATGTACAGTTAGAGAAAGTGGCATGTCAACGGTTTTTACTTGTAATTATTGGTTTCAAGCAACAGAAGATAAAATTACATCAGACCAATGCAGAAAAATTAAACACAACAGCCTTTTAGCAGATTTCGAGCTGCTCCCCCCTCACGTTTGAGGTTTTGCAGACTTTCGATACGCCCAAACTGTCTAATGTAAATGAAGAGTTTTATTTAAAGATGTTATCTTCTCTTTAATAGTGTGGCAAATGCAAACTCGGAACACCACCGAAGTTCAGAGAAAATCGAAGGCAAGCCTGAACAGGTATGTGATCTAGTTTAACATCTAGCTAAATCAGTGTGAAGTTTTCCACCCCGATGCGTTGACGTAGGCACTGATGTTGCATTGGTCGATGGTTGCGCCTGCACAGGGGTAGTGCTGCACCTCCACGGAACATGTGTTCCCACGAGTAAACTAAACAATGCTGACAGAATATTTCGCATGAGGGATGAAGTATAGATATTGATCATCAAATATTGTTTGCAAGCATTGCATCTGACCCTTCATACGTTATTCATTTTATCCAACTTCGCGCATGGTTCTATTTCAGTTTTGAGACGTTTTGAGTTTTGTTGCAAATTGTTGCCAATTTTTTCAAATTTTGTTTCCTCTCACTTAATTGCATTTAAACTATTACTTTATAGTACATAATGGTATTAGGAGTCCGAGACCTATTCGGTAGACCCTTCTCAAAACATTTTCTTTCGTAGGATGTTGGTAGTAAGGACAAAGCTGTCACGGTGAGTAGCAATAGAGATAACAAGGACCTGGAACAAATTGAGGTCGCAGAGAGTACAGCCTGGAAAGCGAATGGAGACCAGATGTCCTCGCCTGCCGATGCCGCCATGAAGGAGAATGAGGAAATTCAAGTTGTTGCTGACAGCGGGACGAACGTAGCCCAGGTCCAAAAGAAGGCCAAAGAAAAGAAGAAGAAACAGGATGGAGAAAAGAAGGTTTTTGATTGATGTTTATTGAAATAGCGATGTACTTGTTAATGGTCTAGACCTTCGTGCATTCTCACAGCCTTGAGCAACAGGCTATGCATCAGCTACAGCAGCGAGAACAGTTGGCTGTCGTTCCCTTTACACTTTAAAGATAAATTTTTGATCCACTGGCTTCTTGGGATGACACTTTGGATCCCCTGCTAAACGCTGCTTAAAATGCCATGGAGACAGATCCGCTAATGGCTATGGCTTTCTTGGCATTGCTTTCTTAGCAAAGGATTGTCTGTGATTCTCCGTGATTGCCTTGGTCTTCGTAGATGGTCTACTGGCCACCGCATGGGTGCTACATTTTTGGTCCCTCCCCATGCCTCGATTTCAGCTTCTCAAGTCATGTTGCTCACCAAAATGTCTCTACAGAGCAACCCATTGTAGTCATGTATTAATTGTCCTTTTGTACCAGCACTTTGATACAAAAATGCTTTTTTAGGCAGATAAGCAACATTTTGAACTTGTGCGTTTTTATAGAGAAAGGAGGAGAAAGAGAAGCAGCAGAAGCAAGATGAAGAAGCCCAGCGGAATCAGGAAGCCCTCGAGAAGCAACAACAGGAACTTCTGGTAGCGCAGATTCGAAAAGAAAACGAAGAAAGAGAGCTAATTAGTCAAATGCAACAGAGGCATTTGAAGCAACAACAACAAATGATGCGGCGAGAACAGCAACTGAAGCAGCACAATTATGAAATGCAGCGCCATGAACAGAATCGACAAGAGAGAAAGCAGCAAGAGCAGAGGCGGCAAAATGTATGCTTGAGGAACACCCCAAACATGCTATCTTCCCAAATGCTATTGACCAGTCTTCTCAAATATTCATGTATTTTCCCGATGTTTCTGTTGTTTAAAGTTTCCTGTAGCTGTTGTGCGTGACTCTGTATCTGGACGTTTCTAGATTTTAAGATATGCTGCATTTCTAGATGAATGAGATGTACAATTGGAACATTCCCAGTACATCCAGCGCCCCGTCATTGGCAGAAATACAAAGGATGGAGGAGGAGAGACAGATGCTGAGACACGAGAAGATGAAGCAGATCCAGGCACGTGAACAGCAGCTACAACAACAGCAAAGAGCAACAGCTGGTTGGACGGAAAAGGGGTAAGCGATATTGACGGCCTGTATCCAGGCAGCTGGGGGGGGGCTTGGGGGGGGGCTTTGTGAGGTTCACGCAAATACTGCTTGGTCGCATCGTATACCAAAAGTATACTTTATCGGTGCCCAGGTTAATCCTCGTCTTCGCTAGTATCCAAAAGATACACGGGTGAAAAGCCGACTCGTCAACCATGTATTCAAGGGTGTATTTGGTAGCCCATATTGATAAATAATATTAACCCAGTGTCATGAAACATTGCCTTCTGGTTTGTTTGATGACTTGATCTCGTTTGCATTTGCCAGTGGTCATCCTGTTACGTCACTGCGTCAAATCCAAGAAGAGGAAGCCCGGAAGCTACTGGCAATGTCGAGGAACCAACAGCACCAGCAAATGCACCCACCGCAGCAACGGGTGCGCTCTTTGAGACTCTTCGTACTTCGGTCTGTGTAGGCCCTGATAAACTTGACCAAATTTGATTGTGTCCCTTAACAGGATAGGGTTGAAGGTGACACCTGCAACTTTGAATTCATAATTGCTGGTCCTTACATCTTTTCACATGTGATGAAAGGTTTTCGAAACTGAAAAAGAATGCCGATTGTAGGCCTGTTCTAACTAAAATAGGTTAATATTTTCTTGTGGTTTTTCCATGCTAGACTTGTATTTTCCGAATCACGAAAGTTTAGATGCAGTGTTTTTGTTTTGTTCCTTTGAAGTTTTTTTTAACTTTATTTTCCATCATTTATGTTTAGCAGGTGAGCCACGGATTGGCAAACACTTCTGTGTGGACCAAGAGTGCCTCTACTCCCGCCAATTTTGGTGCCTACGATAACCTGTTTTGGGATGACGTCATGACACGCTCCTCGTCATCCATGCCAACATCCACGCAATTCTCTAAGACCAATTCCAAGCCGAGAGTTGTCAGGTAACCATGCTTTCTTTTCCGCTAATCTTTGTCGCACACCAGGATAAGTTTACTGGATTAATGGATTAAGTATCGAGCAGCTTGATGCTAAACCTGCAGCTAAAGGCGTGTGTTCACCACCACTATCCTGGTTTACTTAGATTATAAACCTGCCAAGTTTCAACTATGGCAAAATAACAAATAATGAAAGCTCAAGCAAGAAGGGATGTTGCAGCCACATCGCAAAAGCGCTGCTCTCCCGTACCTTAAAAATGTTTGTTTTCAAGTCTTCATTTGATTACAAATCTGTCTTATTGTTAATTGCCAAAGATGAGAAGGAAATTGATAAGAGAGGTATTGGTTTAGACTTTGCTGTTCGTGTGCTAACGTCCAATTGCCCTCGCTCTAAGCATGCAACGACGAAGAGTAACTCGCATCAGAAATGCTTACGAATCTCAGTATGGTGAAGATGTGGTGCAAATCTTTCTATAGCGCCTTGCGTTGTTGTTGTTGAAGCCCGTCTATTGATGCTCACGTGGTTAATCTGATCTCGAAAGCATGTAAACATTTGGTTCAGTTTTTCATCAGCTGAGTTTGGCTAAAGCTTTCCCTGGCAAGGAAGTAGGCGTGTGGTACGAGGGTTTTGAGAGTGTCGTATCATGTTCATTTAAATTTTTGCACGTTCAGTATTCGCTAATTAGTTACGGTGTGCCCCTTAATGCTTGCTTGTTGGAACTTTGCTTCAAGAACTCAGAACGCTTTGACCTAAAGAAGTGATCTCTGAATTTTTTTAGCGACTCTGCCTTCCCTTCCTTGAATTCCGCTGCTAAACCAAACAGAAAATCAAAGGAGGAGGTAAGGTTCCCTCGGGATGTATCCGACTAGCCATTCAGCGCTTTTCACTCAACCTGGATAGTAGCGTATTTCCGCAGCAAAATTGTGTCCGCTTTGGTTACGTTGTTTTCATGAGAAATTTTTTTTAAATGTGTTCGAGTGCTGCTTTGGGGTCTCTTTGTTTTGGATATCCTCTGATTCTACCCGCAGAAACCTTTATTGCAAAAATCTCATCTGATGCAGCATCAACAACGCTTTTCACAGATTCCCAACGAAGTAATTGCATGACTTGCCAACCCAGCCTTGATTAGAGACTTGACAGTGAATAATTGTTTTTTAGGAGGTGGTTCACCGCCTGTTTCAACAAGCAAATCCATGTGATGAGTTCGTTCACTGGGTGAACAAGAACATGCCGGGAATTGCCAAATATGTTGATGGTATGATCCTATACTCAAGAAGCTTTTCGTCCAACCTCTTAGGTCAATTCTGCATATACGTAGCGTTTTTTGCAATAACAAGCTCTTAGCATAGATTCTACTGTTATAAATTAATATGTTGATGCACAATACAGGCTTGATCTACACATTTTGCCTAGTAAAGCCAACAAGACACTTTTATATTCTGCTTTGAGTTTCACAAAACACTTTTACAAGCGGAAATAATTCTGAGATCTATACCCCCAAACACGTTCTCTGAGACCCTTTTTCGTATTTACTATATCTCATATTCCCTCAACAGTGCCAACGTTTGTGGGTTTTTTACAAGAGATAGATTCGCCGTACGAGGTATGAACTAAATCAAGAAGACAGTCCTACACTCACTGTAATATGCTACAAAACCCATAGAAAAACCTTTCGCCCAACGACCAACTGGGTCGCTTTTTCAAATATGCTTTGGCATTTAGACATTACTTTAAATATGCTATATCGCATTGAAGTCCTGTGTTTTGAATAAACACTCAAAGTAATACTTGTTTTTCTTTGTTTCCTTTGATGAATGGCAATTTTCTAGAACTTGTTTTTTCTTGTTTGCTTAACTTGTTATACTTGATTTGAATAACGTGTACAGAGAATTCACGGGAACATACCGAGAGCGGTCGACAGGCTGTCTTGAAGATGTCCCACACCACAGTAGCAATGCTTTTCACGGGTCATTGGATGCCATCCTCATATTGACTTCGTGTTCCAGCCTCAGCAACGCGACAAGACCATGTCGGAATTCTAATTCTTCCTTACCTTTTTCTAATATTTTGATATTTCGCAGCGTCAGAGATTGCATTGTTCCCCTATCAGCCCCCATATTTTGTTCGCTGCCTTCTTTAGGTCAATGAATACATCAGAAGCTACTTTGGAGACAACCATAATGCCGAAAAGTTTGCAAGAGAATTCTTAGAATGGAACAGAAGGAATGGAAAGAGCAAGTCATCGGTAAGTTTTTACACCTAGAGATTTTCTCGATTTCAATGTTCTTTTTCATTACAAGTAGAACTTCTAGTTTTCAATGCTCAGTCTTCAAATATTTCTCCTCCGCAGAGCAGCGTCCCGGGGCCTTATACGGAAGCGACTACGGTACCCACTGGCATTGACATCATTTCCCCTGAAGGGGATGACCCAACCGGAAGAAAGAAGAAGCAGAAGAAGCGGATGCAGAAAGTGAGCCCCAATTTGCTGGGGTTCAGCTGCAACCCTGATCCAGGCTTGGTAAACAGAGGGGAAATTCAAAGTGCTATGGATGCCTGGAATGCCAAATAGAAGACACCTGCCGTCTCATTATCAACTTAATGACCGCCTTTTGATGGGGTAATGGCTTTTTCTATTCACGGAAATCACATTTGTTTAGAAGAAAATCGGCTCGGTAGCTGGTCGGGCCCTTCGGCTGACGAATATGCTTTTATGCTTTTACGAGTGTTATGTTGGCCAAAGCAGTAGCCTTTTAATTTGCTTTTAGTGTTTACATTAGCTAGTGCCCCCAATGGCTCTAGATAAGTAGAAGAGAGGCATGCCATCTGCATCAATTCAAGATTTTCTTATTTTCTATATTGATTTTGCCAAATAATTTCATTCTGAGAGGGATACTTTATCTGCTAGTCTAGTTTTAATCAATTTCACGGAAGCATGAAGGATTGTTTGCGCGTGCAAGCAGCAAAAAGTAGATTTTTGAATTACAGTTTCTAAATTGAGTTTCCAAGAGAAAGTTTTGCGTTTTTGTTGTTAGTTGTCAAAATGCTTCCCAGAACCTATTTTCATAGATTTTCTCCTAAACTAATTATTTTTTCTGCCTTCATCGACCTAGCTTTTTTCGTTCGAAACTATCCGGTATCAAAAGTAGTAAAGCTTCCTTCTTCTTGAACCATTTCGCGCATGTGGTTGTTGTTGTGTTAGATTGTTGTGTTAAGCTGTGTCTCTTTTAACCATTTGTGTAGTTCATTTATCTCAATGACAACCAGTTTGGAATAACCATTTTTAAGACCCCTTGCTCGCATAAATTTTGTACAATATAGCGTCAATGAGACCAGGTGTCAAGCATTCCTCTGTTCTTGTTGTCCGACTCTGTGCCTAAACGAGTTTTCAACACAGCATGCTGGCCTTGGCAACCTCGCGCAACAGCTGATACGAAAATGTCTGTTCGCTTGATCATCTTCAGGTGCAACTGCTGTCAGTGTGTTGTGTCATTGCTAGTTGTGGGAACAGCTAACAATTCGTTGTGCAAAGCATTACAGAAAGCTTGTTCAATGATTTTGCTGCTTGTATGATATTACTTGAGGAGAGAATAAGTTTAAAACTAGTAGGCAATGCAATTGAATCCTTTTATGACTTTAATAAATCTTCTTAGCTTCATTTTTTATTTCTACTGAAGCAATTGCTCACGCATTGTCCCGTTGCATCTCAAGGGATCGAGTTATTTTCTATGCACAGGAGAAATCGCTGCAGATAAATCGTTATTGAGTTCCCATCACATTTTCTTTCCTGAGTTATTTACGACCTACATTGTGTTAATTAGGGAACATTCGAATTTTTGAATAGGGGGCTCGCTGTAAAGGGAGGCTCGTTGAATTTTGCCGTTTTCTGTCCCGCTGTGAAATGGATTTTAAAGAGAAGGTAGGACCTTAGAAGTGCAGACGGAAGCCAACAAACACTGCGATATTAATCTATAGGAAATGTTACTCTCTTTCCTTCAGATATAAAATCTTCCATACACTGCATGCGACAAACAGCATAACGAACGTGACATGGGCGTAACCTTTCTCAAGCGGTACCTCTTTGGACAACAAACACATCTCAAATATATGCACCTCTATACGACTAAAACGAAACGTAAGCGATACGATCTTTCTCATGCATCTTGCCCCTAAAACGGTGCAAGTCTGAAAGGCGTTCCTCGCGGCTCCAAATCCATAACTCCTTCCCAACAATAAAAGAGGTGCATAGATAAAATGGTTGCCGGGGGAAATCTACAAAATGATAAGCGGAGTGGGGCAAAGCGAAATATGAGCCATGTTAGTTCTAGGTTACTTTGGTAATCTACCCGATCCGACGACTCGTAATGCAAAGTCATCGATGAAGAGATTAAGTTACACCTACGGAATAGAAAATTAAGCAATTGTATATGGTTTAATATAGGGGGGGGGGGCAGACATAGGTAATCGCCGGTTGACTATGAAGAATCAGCACCGGCGGGGGCTTGGCTTTCAACGTTTTCATTGCAAAGTCAGTGTCCTGAACTCTGCAATTTAATTCCTATAGGGGGGAAAGAAAAAAATTTACTACCTCTCAAATTTGTGAAAAATGATATAATTAGCTTGCCAGTTTTGGGAAAGTGTGATCAATTTAATTTTTGGTAGTATGGTTCTTTAACGACAGGAATAAAGAAGCTATTCACTCTTTCTGCATTAAACAAGTTAAAACAGATCGCAAAAATTTCTGGAGAAGAGAGGCGAATCAATAATAATGCAGCATCTAATCAGTGCCAATAATATTCACTCCACTCGTTCGTCGCTATAACGTACTGCACTATATTCCACACTGCTATCGCTATGCAGGCGAATTCGGACAATCCGGAGAGGATAATCCGATTAACCTCATGTTATACACGTCGAGGATTTTTTGACTGTATCAGCGAATCACAGGTCGGTTAGGGTCAGGGAACGCTCTACTAAATATATGACATCTAGCAAAACATGGTACCTCTCCGGATTATCCAATTTCGCCCGCTATGCCTATATTGCCACCATTGGTCATATAGGCAGTGCCCGTGAAATACATGATTAACAAGGATTATCATATTTGATTATTGTAGGTTAATGACTGCTAGAGTGAAAACAAGTTACTATCGTGATAATGGTACTACCGCTTAGGCTAAAAGCTACTACCTTTAAGGGTTTTGGGTTTTGCAATGGGTACGTCAACTTGAGCTACCAAGTCCCCACCCCGCTAGGGTTTTCCGCAGTTACAAGTGCTACTTCCAATTTAGACAATGCTGCCAAAAGTGCAATGTACATGCAAATTATTCCTAAGCCGGGAATGTGTATGAATGCAGGAAGCACGCAAACCATTGAAGACGAAAAACAAGGTCTTTTTTTCAAAAGCAGAATCAATACAGGGTTCAAGACGTCAAATTCAACGCAGTTATGATTACTAAGTCATCATTTTAGACGTTAGACCCTTCGAACTTGTTCACTTTGTCAAGATAGACGCCAGTTCTTGTTAATGGTTAAAGAAAACGGAATTGTTTTCTCGCGTTTGCACCCCAACTGCTATTCATATTCTAGCAACTTCAAGTTTCACTCATTCAAACTTTTTCAATAATAAAATTATAGCCATGGCCTACTAAGCAAAACAAGTGACAGTTTATATACCTCCTTTTTTCTACTTATCACCCTCTTTCTATTTCTTTCTACATGGCCTTAAAAAGATATTTTGCTCAATGGCCGGCCCTGGGGGAACGAGCAATGGCAAGTTGTAAATAAGCAAGGATGCCGATATAAAGTGAAAGCAAATGAATGAACCAAGAGGAGAGGCCTAAAATTAGCAGTACATTGTTTGAAAGAGGGTGTTGCCCATTCGAAGAGATTGGTCCCACTGGTACCAACTACGCGGAAAGTAATTTTACTGTGAAACTGCAAGCATCTGAAAGCCATTTAGATTCGCGCGAGTCAGTTCCTTAATTTCCTTTACTTGCTACAACGTGCCTTTGCCATTCTGCTTCCTTTTTCAATCACAAAACCCAACAATTTGAAGTTAGCTACTTTCACGTGGCTACTTGGCCGCAACCATAGTCCAGTGGATGTCAAAGTCGCTAGAAAACATTTTTAGAAATCGTTTTGTTTAAAGTTTAGACAGGCCTCATTTTAAGGCTCATTGATGAACGATTTGTGCAGTGATTAATCCAAAATGTGCAGTGATAAATGAAAATTGTGCAGTGATAAATTAGTTGAAACAACAAAATAAAGAATTCATAAGAAAAAAGTAACAAAAATAAGCACACACAACGTAGCGGGAATAATATTCAGGGGCTATATATGTATTTCTCGCGCTTTTATGTCATCATACAGAAAGATAATACCATGAGCTTCCGGGGGCTATCCGCTCTGCCCCTGGACCGCGGGTTGCTTTCAGTGCCCCCAAGACCCCGGTTATTGCATGCCTGCCTCTGCCATGCACCTTGCAGAGCCTACCTTTAGAGGTAATCTTTTTATGAAACCATCCTGATCGTGCAGTGATAAAATTTCCTTAAAATAAGGCCTGGTTTAGAGTACTGTCTTAAAAAAGTATAAATGTTGGAATATACTTTCATGCAATTCATATATTCATTCCTTTATGTGGAAGATATTTTGGAGATCAAACAGTCGTTCTGTAATACTGCTAATTTTAGGCCTTTCTCTCTAGTCCATTCGTTTTATTTTCCTTACCTAATCACTCTCGGTAATCTGTAATTTTCCTTGCTCGTTCCGCATTTTTGTATCACGTGTATTAGGATAATCTTTGTATTATTGTGAGTAACTTCATACCTACGTCAATTATCAGCATGTTAAGTAGATCGCCATAGCAACCACGTATTTGAGGATATCACACTACCCCACCCGCTCATCACTAACTAGATTACTTCCTTTTACCGTTTCATTTACGTATGTCTATTGTTTTTAGTTCAGTATATATTTGAGCCCCGTACCTCATTCGAAGGGAAGAATTATGGAAAAGTAGCAGCAAGCGAAAGGAGTTTAGGCATGCACCGTTTTAGGGGCAAGATGCTTGTGAAAGATTTTGCTCTTAGTCGTGTCGAGACATTCATAGCAGATATATAAGTTTTGAAAGACCTCTGGGATAGTTCTTGAGAAAGATTATGCCCATGTCACGTGTTGTTTATTATGCAGTTGTTAGCATGCAAGTTATGTAGCTGCCGGAACGATTTCATCGGAAGAAAAGAAGGAAAGATTAAACCGATTTACGTCGCACCATTTATTGGCCATCCTCTGACTTTTGAAAGGTCCTGAGAATTGATCCTCATTTTTAAGTAACATTTTACAGTTCGTTTAACGCAATTTCTGCCATTTCCGAGTACCGAGTCACAATTTTTGCTAAGGGAGCAATTAGCAGTTTAGTGTGGGGCCTCTGTCTGCCATCCCTTTCAGCCTTTAACAGCTATTGTTCCATTATGAAGGAAGTATTTAATTGCCGCTCCCTCTGACTTATGGCATTGCATGCTATGTATGCGAAATGAATGGACGTCCAATATGTCGAGTTGTGAGGTGGCATTTGAGCCTCTGCGGAGGCAAAAATTTTGCCTTGATAGCAGAAACCACAGAAGAGCTGCAGGAAAGTTGAGTCGGGAAAATGGTGAGAGGTGGCCTGGCTGCATGGACAACTGCGGAAGACAAGTTTGAAATGAAGTTGCTTTGTCTGAGGGGTATTACCTTCAAAAATTGATTTTGTTGTTTCAAGCAGTTTTCAGTGTCTGCTGTTTTCTGTCTGCCTCGGCTTTCTGAAGATGGTTGTTTTCCTCAAGCTGGCTGACATGGAAAGCTTCTTGCCTAAAGTTCCAGTCGTATAATAATCTTTTTCTCATAAAGCGAGCGTTTCATTTGCCAGGAGTAGGAACAATTGGTATCCAGGTATTTGTTCCTCTTTGGAACGAAGTTTGATTTGCCTAAAAATGGATGACACGCAGGATGACATAAATTTAATAGAAAGCATCAGTTTTCCAACCATACAACCAAGAAGCAATGTTTTTAGTGTTAAATTGGAAGGTGTTTCTTGCTTCAAAACCGTGTTCCAGAAGTTATGGGATTGGTACATTACAGCAAATACAAAACCCCTAACAGCAATCTTGCTGCTGATGGTCGTTATAGGTGCAAACATAGCCTTGTTCTTTGTTGCTGTTTTGACGCATCCTGTGCAAGTGGATTACTCCTTGAGGGCTTTTGAAGTGACGGGACATCCAGCTTCGAAGAGGTTGGATAGTCTCATTGCTGCAAGAGAAGATGTAGCGAATGCAGCCAAAGAAGACAAGGGCAAGCACCCCCATCGATTTCGCAGATCTGACACCAGCCCCGAGGTTGTGATTCAAAGCCAGTATAAACAAAAATGGAAGTTGGACTTGGTTTACCTGGCAAAAGATGACAATATCTTTACAGAGGAGAAACTTCGGTATATACATACGATTGAGAAGAGGCTAATGCAGCACTCAAAATTCCATGATTTCTGCTGGAAAAGTAAAAATGTTTTGAAGGACAAGGTTCTATTGAAAAATTTAAAAGGGTGCATGCCCCCTAATTCTCTTATTGATTACTTTTTCCGGACAGACTATTTCGATGGGCAAGGAAAAAGTCTGTCAAATGTTGAGGAAACACTTGATTATTTGCTTACAAAGCTGACCACATTCTGGTTTGTCGATGAGAAGTTTGGGGCAGAAAATCGCAAAAGCAAGTTTCTTAGATCACAGTTAAACTTTGGCATCCCCCTTAAAGGATATGAACAAAGGCAACATAGTTTGGAAGAGCAGCATGAAATTTTCAGGAAGTTTCTTGTCAAATTTGTGGAGCAACTAGGATCATCCTCTTCTGAGTATGTATAAATATTTACTTTTTTCAAATATACAGATTGTGTGTGTACATCTTGAATTTCAATTTTTGTTATAGGCGCGATTTTATTATCTTTTATTTCTGTGATTCCAAGATTTAATTGCAAAACATACCTACTTTATTCACCTTTCAAGGACATTCCAAACCAATAATAAAATCAGCGTGGAAGTCAAAAATTTTTCATTTTGGCATCCCCCTTCTTAATTTTTTAAAATTTTCAAAATTCTTAATTGATTTTACTAGCAAACAGAACATGTTTTTATCTGATCAAAGCAATCATATGCCAAAAGTTTTTTCAGTCTAGTTTATAATATGCTAATGATCTATAAGTATGCTTGCTCAAAAGCAGGTTATTTTCTTGCTTTTAAAACAGAGCTATCTGGTGCTTGTGGAAAGAAAATTCTTTTGAAAATTTGAATGAAGGCATGTTTGTCATAAGCACTTAATATTGCAAGACTGTATAACTGTTTACAACTGTCTTTTCACTGTGGCTATTGAATGTGATTAATGTAGTATTTTTATCAATTTTTTCAAGTCATATTTTATTCATTATTAAAGCATTATCTTTCTGTAGTCTGTTAGAAATGCTTTGTGCAGCATTGAATGAAATTTCAAAAAGATTTGAAGATTCTTATATGCAGAAGTTGGGTGGAGAATGTTTTGTTAACTGAATTTTCTAGTTGTGCTCATCTATAGTTTTGAGATTATGGGCAATGTATCATGAGAACAAAATGGCTTAATTTTTTCAGTTTCATTCAAAAATGCCATGCATAAACTCAAGCAGCGAGTACTGTTGTTTCAGAAGGATAGTTTTTATGGTTCTTACTAGGTCCTGGGAACTGTGCACTTACCCATAAATTGTAATGACACATATCATTGTTCCTCTTTTGAGATTCTAGTAGGTTTGTATACTACAGTACAGTTACAGACATAAAATACTGGTGTTAGCTTGGTGTTTAAGAGAATATTTATGTACATATTTAAAATGAAGCTTGGTGTGTCATGTTTACATATTTCCATCAAAAATTGTCAATAAATATTACAGCACTCCACTCCAGTCCCAACCTGCAAAAACTAATTTTTTGATAATAATTTATATTTATGTTTTTTCCATTTTTATTACATTTCTAAGTGCAAGGCAAAGTATTTCTAGCCTGTCTCAAATTTGTGTGAGTTTTTAAATTGCTTGCTTTATCTCTGCTTGTACAAAGGATTATAATTTAAAGCTGCTCATATTTTTGTCTGGTTTTATTTCTGGTATAGCTCAAATTATGTTTAGTACAATTCTTGATATGATTCTTCATTACAAAATGCCTGTTTTCTCTTGTTTTTATTCAGGTTACTTTAGATTGTATTTCTCATTTTACTTATGGTGATATTTTAGTAGTTCAAATGTTGTCACGTTTTCTTCTTTTTCAACAGGCAAGTCACTGTCTTGTATGGCAGTTCAGAAATATACGATTATGAAATCAAGCACACTTTTTATCATGATGTCATGCTGGCAGCTGTCAGTTTTGGACTCATCGTTTTTCTGCTTTTTATCCTGACTTCCTTTTCCCTCTGGCTGACCATCTTTGGTGTCTTGACCATCGTTTTCAGTTTCCCCTTTTCATACTTTGTGTACCGTGTACTTCTTGGAATAAATTCCATCGGCATTTTGACTGGGACCACTGCTTTTGTCATCATTGGAATTGGGGTTGATGACGTGTTTGTTTTCATAAATGTCTTCAGGTAAATTTTTAACTTTCCAGTGTTTTCCAATAGTTTGTTCCTTGTCAAGAGCAACCTGATTGTTCTTTAAGGACCAGAAATATTTTACTAAAAGTATAGTATTGTTTTCCTAAAGCATGAAAGTAAATAACTCTCTGAACATAGAAAGGTAGAGGAAAATGGGAGAATATTATTGCATTCAATTTGAACTCTTTGAAAATCTCTGCAACATCAAATACATACAATGCAGAATCTAATCAGTAGTTGAAAGAACAGTGCGGCTTAATTCAATTTTCGACGTAGGATAACGTAAAGCAATTTTCACTCAATTGATGTGTAGCCATGCAACTGTGGGTCGGTTAAGAATCCATGCGGACACATTTATTTGCTCGCAAATCTCATTTTGAATTGTTATCCATTTCAGACAAGCAACCCACTTGAAGGATATAAGGCAGCGAATGAAGCACCTGATTACTACAGCTGGCAAAGCAACCTTCTTCACCTCCTTCACCACCGCGGCGGCGTTCGGCGCAAACGCCCTCACCTTGGTGCCCGCCGTGCACGACTTCGGGCTGTTTACCTGCATCCTCGTCATGTCCTGTTGGCTCATGGTGGTGCTGTTGATGCCCCCCACCCTCTTTCTTTGGCAAGAGTGGTTCATCAAATGTGAAATGTGTTTGTGTCTGAATAAATGCTTCCATAGATTTTCCAAAGGTATTTTTGTATTGGAGGCTTGTACTCGTCGATTCCTTTCATTGTTTAGTAGCATTTTTTCGTTGTTTGACGCCATGAAAGCTAAGTCAGCAAGGAACAGCCTGAAAGATTCTGCAGCATCAAATACTAGCTTATAAAACAAGATCGTTAACGACGAACGAACGGTTGAACAATTGCCTGGTTTGTAAATGAAATTGATCTTTAAGATGGACCAAATTTAACCAAAGCAGTACAATTTTGAGCGGTACATGGCAAGAAGTTAGATCATTATTATGCATCAGATCGAGAAAAGGCTTTTTTATTGCTCGAATTGTCGGAAGGGAAGGCCTTGCTTGCACGAATGGCGTCTGTAGGAATCCTCAATGGCATCGTAACGGCTTTCGCCATGACCACTGTTGTCTTGCTTGCCTGACTGGCCAGTCGGAATCCGTATGTGTTTACCTGTTGCGGGTAGGAAAGCCGCAGTCTTGTTGTCAAGAGACGCAACTTGTGGCAGGTAATGTCTTGTGGACAAGAGGAGGCCTGCAAATAGCGCAAATTCAAGCAAACTCTAATTCAAATGTACTTGATAAACCACTGCACTTCATTGCAAAGAGTTTTCTACTAGTCGATTGAAACTCCCACGGGTACCCACTATTTTGAACCGTTTTTTGCGCTGAATTCTACCCCCCTCGATTCCCTTTACGCCTCCATTCGTTTGAGTGATGAAAAAGTCGACTATTTTGGCAAGGACCAAGTTGGTTAATCAATATGTAATGTCGTTAGGCAACATGTAACGAAGCGGTGATTTCTGTCTTTAAGCGAAAGCCCCAGTTATTTTATTTTTCTCCTCCGACAGATGCTGGTGCGGACGGCCTTGTAAGTAACGATGAACTGGAGTTGAATTCGGCTGGGCGCGAACTGCAAGAGATTCGTGGCTCTTTTTCTGACGAAGAAGCGCTGGAAGCCGATTATGGATCTTCTTCGAAAGACCCAGCCACCAAGTGCTGCACGATAGCCGACCTTTTGACGAGGTTCATGATGAACTTCGTTGCCAAGCCAGTCATTCGCTTTCCGCATTCGATCGTCGCCATTTTCATTGTCGTGACATCGCTGTCAGTGCTGGCTATTACGCACCTCGAGACTGCTTCAGGAAGACCGGAGCTCTTTCCTTCCGACACCAACTTGCAGAAGCTGTTGAATTTGCAGTTCAACTTCAGCTCTAGCTACGTGGACTGCTCGTCTTGTGCCGGCGGCGTGCTACCAGTCCACAAGCCCCCGTCGCGACGCAGGCGGAGTGCTGCCTACGACGATGTTCACCTCAACGGATCGCAAAGCGAGGCCCTGTCACACGACTTCAGGAGAGACGAGGTTTTCACAAACTTTTCAAGTGCCATGACAACTGCAAAAGCCAAGTATGGAGCCAGTAAGAATGGACCGACCCCGATGAGTGTTGCAGGTTCTGGGTCATTTAGAGTCACCATTGGCCGGGGGCCAAATGAAACAATAATGACAACTCAAGCTTCTGATGGTTTGGAAGCAAATACTACCACAGTTTTCTCAAAGTACCAAGAAAGCCGATCAACAGCTGATCCGCCAACCCGGAATTATGTGACTGAAGTGAAGAAGTCGAACCCGGATTCTCATAATACAAGTAGAAAGGGTAGAATTACTACAATAAAGACTGTTATCTATAGCAAGAGTCCGGCTCAAAGGCAGCAAACGGCAAGTCAATGGCAGGAGCGTCTTCTGAAGACTACGAACAGCACTCGTGTCGATAACGGAATATCACCGAAGGTGGAGCCGACTTCGGACACGCAGTCCCGTCCGACAAAGCGGGAAGGTAGGACGCGGGAAGGTAGGACGCGGGAAGCCAGGACGCGGGAAGCCAGGACGCGGGAAGCCAGGACCCGTCTAGCCACAACCACGATAGGTGCTGTCACGACGCCCCCATTATGCCCAAAGCCTTGCACTCCGGTGAAAAGGCCCATTGTGGATAATACAGCGATTGTTTTCCTCGTTTTCGGAATAAAAGGAGTCGACCAAAGCTCCGTCACAGGAAAACACTTCTTTGGAATGAATAGGGTAAATTTACTAGAGTTATATAGATATAGACGGTTTTTATGTATCTCTTTACATTTTCATGAAAATTCACTGGCTGGTATGAAGGCTAGTGGACAGTTAGCAAGTTCCATTAAAATTGGCATTTAATAGTTATTTCTTCCATTGCGGTTCTTTTTCCCACTAAATGTTGCCTACCTCAAAAATCGTTCCCCAAAAGATCAGTACACAATAGAGGCAACGAATGTCGTGCATTTGATTTTGATGTGCGTATAAGAATGGTGAAATCATTGCCGATGCCTTAAACCCCCACCCCACCCAATGACGGGGATTTCCCCTTTTGCATATCCTGGTTACGTTGTTTTTGCAGGGTACCCCTATTTACGACGAACGGTTCACGATGGTCGGCGACCAGTTGCAAGTAGTGGCCACTGGTGCTCTTGTCCGGGCTTTTTGCCGAATCTGCCTCGCCTTCCAGAATAACACGGACTTGGTTGATGTTGGTGGTGCTGACTGCTTCCCCCTCCAAATCTACCGCCAACTGAAGCTCTTTAAGTACAGCGAGTGCCAGGCATTGGAGGCACCCCATTATGCCAACGGAAGGCCTAGTTTAAGTATGGTTGGTGTCATTCACAACAAAATCAAATGGCTAGCAATGTCTTTCGAGTCGGTATGTTTCTGGAATATCCAATATTCTTTATGCCTGATCGCTAAAACCTGATACCTCCTTGACTTTCTATATCAAAGTAGGCTTCTTGGTGAATTACAGCCTGTTTTTGTTGTCATCGTTAAACCGTATCATTCAATTTTTCTGTAGACTACATACAAGGGGAAATCTGCTTACGGCGTCTTTCAAGATTTCCAAAAGTGGGAAAACTTTACACGGAAAGTCTTGAGCGACCCAGAAATTCCTGAAATGCTGAGAGATGGCTTCCAGACCAGCGAAACATGGGTTGATATGTTCTCCGAGATCATAGCAGTCAATGGCGCCATTTATGGCATCACTCTTTCTTTGGTCATGTGCCTCGCAGCTGTCGTTGTATTCACTGGAAATCTCAAGCTATCCGCCATAGTTTTCATCACGATTGCAGGTACGTGCGTTTACAACTGCTGGTCAATGTGCACGACACTAACTTCAAGGGATCGAATTTTACTAGATTTGTTGAGCTACCATTAAAGGTTTGAGAAAAATGATAAATGACATGTTTGTGTTTGATCTTCAATTTTGAAAGCTGTTTTGATAGCCATTGAGTTTAGAGAGGCGATTCGTTGAAGGTATATTGCTACGCGTTCTTCAATTTTAGGAGCACTTTGTCTGGTAATTGCGACATTCTGGGTCCTCGGATGGACACTAGGCGCCATTGAAGCCATCTCGTTGTCAATCCTCGTTGGCACATCCGTTGATTACACAGTCCACCTGACTGAGGGCTACATTATGGCCAACAAGATTGCTGACTTCGATGGATTGACGAATAGAGTACGTCCATCACGATTTGTTTGCGCTTGTACAGGATGTAATTTGACAAATGACTGGGAGGGAACATTAAACAATTTAATATAACCTTATTCGTTCAATGAAGAAATGCGAACTGTAGGCTGTAGACTTGGAGCACGTTTCTTCTGTAATTAAGCGAAACCAGTTGGAAAGAGTTCGCAGCCCCCAAAGATCAGTAACTGTTACGAAGCTTATAGTTTTTTCTAAAAATTCCTGTGCCTTCTGTGGTCGTTCCTACAAGCAACTGGGCTGTAATTTGGCTGTTTCGGCATTTTTCATCCTATCGTTTTCTCTTTTGACTACGTTGTTTCTTTTGCAGGAAATGCGCAGTGAGCACTCAAAGATGGCTCTAAGTCACATAGGCGTGTCGATATTCAGTTCTGCCGTTACAACGCTCATCGCAGCTATTCCATTGTGTCTGACCAAAATTCGCTTGTTTTCCAAATTTGGAGAAATATTGGCAATCAACACCACCATGTCAATTTTGTATACGTTGACAATTTGTGTGAGTTTGCTGAGCATTATGGGACCAACGCGATACCGAGGCTCTGTTAAGTCTCATTGTATTGCTCTAGCAGCTGTCTGCTTGGTTGCTGGCCTCGTTTTCCTCATTCTATATCTGTTGCATGTTTATGCAGGAATTGATGTCCCGGGACCCGGTGGTGGTCAGCTGTTTAGTTAGAGTCCGAAGTATATTAGGGCCTAGCGATTTGGTCTCCGTTCATATTTTGTAGAGTGTGACCTCAAATTGATCTATTGTTGCTGATTTTGTGATTAAAAACCCAAGGCATGTCTGTTTTCCTTCTGCTACATTTTATATTTCATGCATCTAGCAGCAAATGACCCTGAACAAGTAGTCTTTTAATAAATATCATATAAAACATTGGTATTTTGCTTGATGTTTTGATTTAGGTGTTATCCTTGGCAAACTTCACTGCACTTTTAGAAAAGCTCGTTGTTTTATTGACTACTCTGCTACACTCTCAAATTCTGTGTGTCGATGTTCGTAAGCGTGGTGTGCAAGAAGCGTGTTATTCTCTCCTTCTCCTCCTTCCTCCTCCTTCCTCCCCCTTTCCCCCCTCAGGATTGCATCAGTAAATTTGTCACTTAATTTGCCACTTCGTGGTCACATCACTTTGCACGCTGTAATTGCTTAGGCCCGTCTGCGTTCTAAATTTTCTGAAGCTATTCGTAATTACTTTGATATCACTGCGTGCTGTTCAAAGGGGAGCCGTTATCCCTTATGTTTCTGCTGGTTGAGAAAATAGAAAGAAAAATGACAATTAGTTGTGTACCTAAAATCTTTGACAATAACTGTATTATTAAATTTATGTGACGTACAAACTAATTCCGATTAGTAAAGTTTATTAAATTTGCGAATTAATACCATAATATGTAGCGTGGATCAGTTCTAATTATTTTCAAATATATTTTATTCAGATGCTATAACGATTTTGCATAGTGTTTGTATCATTATAAGTGTTACAATAAGTTTATAACAGATTTTTGTGATGTATTGAAGTGGTTTACTTGTAGCTAGTCGTGTATGTGTGCTTTTGTAGTCGATTCCTTACTTAACATTTTTGCAAAATCTGCTTCGTGCCTAAATAGTTGCTTGCATTTGATTGATAGAATTTATCAAACTTTTGTCTACAAAGATTGCATGGTATTATTCATTTTTGTCAAAAAACACTTGTCTGTTTTGTTTTTACTGTCTGACGGTGCTCTTTTAAGCCATTATTTTCTAAGCTCGACGGCTTGGGAAGGGTTTCTGGGCTGTTTATCGTTTTCCGTTATAGATAAGCTAGTTTTCCTCACTTTCGTTTCCTCCTGTTTTCCCCGTATCGTATGTTGATTTCCGCCTCAGTGTATCATCCGCCCAGCCACGAAACTGCTACATATTTCATCTTGAAGTACAATCACAGTTTTGTTTTTATCAGCCAGGTGTTATGGGGCTTCATTTGATTGCTTCAAAAGTGATATAAATAAAATATTACTTGGGATGCCTTAGTTTTTCAGACAAATGACATAGCATTGGTGAGATAAGTTGATGATGTCTTGTGTCTTCTGCCACAGGTCGACCTTTCCTTTGTAAATAGTTGACTTTAGGCCAAAGCCCTGTTCCTCATTGATGTTCTAAAAGAACATGTAAAATAGAGGAATCTTTCTTGCAATATTACGTTTCTGAGGAAATAACAATAATTCAAGCTTTAATAACAGCACATTAAAAAGTCTTTCTCTACCAATCGACATTTTGCATTGTATATGCGACAAGTGATATTGCATTGTATTTGTCTCAGTTCCACTTTATAGCGCTGCATGGACGCTATCAAGGGAGCGATACCTATTCAAAGCGATACGATAAGGCCAAAACATGAAGCAGAAAAAAAGGAATTCTAGAAACAGGAAACACTTGTATGTGGAAGGCCTTTATTTGAAAGTTGGGAGTGTATTTAAAAAAAGTAAACAAATGCATACAATACAAACTCCAGAATATAAATCCCCAGAAATACAAACCCACCTGGTCCTACAAATGTCACCTAGGAGCGATACAGAGCAGCTGACAGACAAAGTAAGGCCCGTATCAAAGAGCCTAGTTCAATTTCAGCCTGTTGATCCTATTCTTTGTAAATGTTGATTGCGCCAATTTAAAGTTTGAGCAACCTACATTCCATCAAACGATAGGAGTATTGATACAATATTTGGCCAGGAAACGAAAGACCTGATTTCGTCGAAACAAAGAAGTGCCACTTTGCAAAGTTTAGTGCTTTTGTCTAGCTCTGTCTTGCCTATGTCATTAGGAAGGTCAAACAAGGTCAAGGTCAAGGTCATACCAGATTTGACTGCCTGGTCAAACAAGGAGCTGGTAGGCAGTGTCGTAGAGATTGATGAATAATAAGGGGTGGGGGTAGGGGGTGCTCCCGTAATCACCCACTGAAATATTTGTGCTTGCTTAGGCATAATTGCTTCTACATCATTTACCTTTTTAGACTTGAAACAATCATTTGACTCATATTATATCACATTCGCTTGAAAAAATCTGCGTATGAATGCCAGGTACTCCTACTATTTACTGTAAACAGTTAAAAGTGCCCTTTCATAGCTCTAACTAAGCGATCAAAACAATTTCCCAACGAGATATCACCATTGAAAGCTTTCATCCAAAAAGTTACTGGGCTGTCTATATCACTAAAGGATGCTTGTTTGCGGTTCTTTTTCCTTGTTCTATGTTTCTGCGACTATTTAGATGTAGCATTTCTGGAATTCCGCACATGCACAGGCGACTCATTTATTTTATAATAAACTATATACCTCGAGAAAGACAAGCTTGGCAGTCATTGAAGATCACATGTTTGTGCAGAACAAATTCATGAAAAGATTCTTTGAAAACCCTCTCTCTGCTTCAATGAAGAAATAATTTTAAAAGTTACCATGTTCTAATATCATCATTTGACCAGAATCTCATATTAAAAAAATTTAGCACCTCCAAAATTGAAGACAAATTACCAGCGTTGGTGGTGGGAAACGAGGCTGCTGGATTCTCAAGATGGTGGAGAGATCCAAGTGTACTGTTTTGTTCCTCCGAAATGTACTTATAAGATGAATGCTTGTAGATATTAGTAAAGTTATAGATAAAGATGGTGCGAACCCTGTTGTGTCAGCCGTTGTGCGAGCCGAAGATTTTCACAGACAACTATGAACCAACTTGCTGCTGCTGCACTCCGAATGGGCTTGTTCTTGTCGGGTCTGCTTCTCGGGTCCATGTCTACTCTGCATCGGGCAGAACGAACTGCCGGGTCATTCACAGCTTTCCTACCGCTGGAATTCCCAAGAAGCTGGCATTTTGTCAATTCCGTGGATACATAGCGTCAATGGAAAATAAGTCCTTAGAGTCCCGCTCTGGTGCTACCAGTAGGGCACATAACGCCAGAGTCTATGTCAATTGGACCAATGTTTCTGCAGACTCATTGTATCTCCCACATCACCGTACAGGGTACACACTTTTGATCATTGCGCCTTTCAGCATGATTAATTATTACACATTATCATTACTCATTACACATTGCGTGAATTATCATTATACTTTAGAAAAATTAGGTGTGACAGAAACGAAAGGAGATGGCAAATAAACTTGTTTTTTAACATTACTTGCAGTACATTAATCAAGTGCTCCAGTTTCTTTAAGATAAAGACAATGATTAGCAGCTACTCAAGTTTCTTAAGAGCTTGTCATATGCTGGCGAGGATATCATATTAGCAAAACTAAAACCTAGTATCCGTATATCACTTTCATCACATCACTTTATAGTTTCATCACTTTTCTCTAGTGGTCTTGGCCAGAAATTTGTAACTTTTCATACAGGACTTTTATGTGTACTTTGTGTTCTTCTAAAAAATTCTAAATGACCCTGTTCTGTTTGAAGCATTTACTCTGTTTGAAGCAGGCACATTCTTCTCCATTTGTAGGTATTCTAGAGAAACTTCAATCATCCACAATTATGCTGGAAAGTATTTGGCTATTGATCTCCCTATCAAATACTCAGTGACTGACATCTCATGTTGTGATGAAACTGGAAATCTAGCTGTTGCAACAGAAGCAAAATGTTATATTTTCATCTGCAAGACTATCCACTTTGGACAGGCTTCAGGGAATGATTACATCATTGATTTTGACTGTGCATTGGAAGTTGACTCTGGTTTTCAAATCAACCAAGTTGCTTTGTTTAGATTTTATATAGCATTTGCTTCATCGCATGAAATCAGAGTTATAAATGTCATCATGGACAAGGAAGAGTTTATTTCACAAGCAGAAGATGTTGCAAAAGATATCCAGTAAGCTTGATAATTTGGATGATAAACATTTCTACATTTTGCCTTTAATCGAACATCATGTTTTATATTAAGTTGCTTTATTTAGAGTATACAGTCATACTTACCTCTTTGAAAAGTTTCCTCGTCCTTAATTACAGTAGTTTTGCTTCTGTAAATGGCTTTTTAATCTTTCAGAGAGCAACAAATGTCGGAAAAAATCCCCCCAAATGGTACTTCTCATTGCTTGATTTGCCAGGAAAAAGCAGATGAGAATGTTATATTTTGGAACATTGACCAAGGTCACCCGCAAGGTTCTAACAGCTTGGAACATGAAACTGTAGTAATAGGGAGAGGAAAAACTCCTTCAACAACACAGAACAGCCCTATGTATGTTGTGGAAGATAGCTGTGTAAAGATGAATGCAATTGCTCAAGATGCAACCTTCATAGATTCAGAAAATACTGCCAAAGAAGTCATTGGGTTGAAAGGGAACATTAGGGGCCATCCTCTTTTGGTGATGAATGTTTTCAATGATAGTTATTACACAGACATTACTCATCTTACAATGTTGTACAGAAGGTTTCACAATGAGCAGTTTGATCAAGCATCAGAAAGTGTTTTCATTCACAATTTGCAATTGCTCCCAGTCTATGCAGGTAAATTTTGGTGTTATGCACTTGCTTTTGACTCTAGTTGACCCATTCACATTCTGAATAAAAATCAATCAGCTTGTTGTATCCTCTAGTGACCTTAAGCATATTTTACAGCTTTTTGCCTTAAGAAGAACAGATTGAGTTAGGCAAGTGGTCATTCAAGTCCAAAGTACTTATGATAGTCATCTTGAATGTAAGGTAGACATATTTCAATAAATGAAGTTTCAAGTTTTTGCTCCAGATTCTGACAAAAAGGAGCATTCTTTTGAGTAAAGGG
This sequence comes from Nemopilema nomurai, assembly GCA_003864495.1. Classification (NCBI taxonomy): domain Eukaryota; kingdom Metazoa; phylum Cnidaria; class Scyphozoa; order Rhizostomeae; family Rhizostomatidae; genus Nemopilema; species Nemopilema nomurai. Next base: position 509,169 of record ML133451.1, read on the forward strand.
ATAAAGGATAAATAGTTCTGTAAACTGTTTGCTCCATGGGTAGGGAGTAAAGATCAACGAAATTTAGACCCAAATACTTTGAGTGTATAGTAGAGAAATACTGGTGTGATGTACTAAAATATGGGACCACCAAACAGAGCTAAATGCTCTCACAAAATCTGCCAAACTAGGTTATTCATGTACTGCATGTTCTAAAATTTGCTGCCTTGTCTGTATTGATTGGGATAACAGAGATAATCAATAGACTGGGATATTATTCTCTCTTATTGCACATGTTGTTTACCAATGGGTACTTTTTGAAAACTATGCTGTTTGTCTATGCTCAGCTTTCATTCGTTTCGTATCAATTAGTATTTTATAGAGCATCATGCGCTTTGTCTCTAAAGGACAAAGAATATTACATTTTGATATTTATTTTTTCTAGAATTCCCTGCACATTCCAGCATTCCTAGCTTTTCATTAGAGTCTCACCCGGAGGCAACAGTGCATGGCTCCCTGATCTCCCTGGGGCTGTTTTTCTCCAATGGACGAAAAGGGTTCTTGTATGACATGCTGCACGTGCCCAGGCTCCTCACCGAGTATGATTTCACTGATGAGTGCATTTCTGCTCGTCTGACACACAAGATGCTGCATGTTGTCACAAAGAATGGTTTAGAAACATACACCACTCGCCTCTATTCTTCTGCGGCCCAGAATGCCAGGATTCATTTTCCAGACAACATCCTCTCGTCACCTAATCTTAAAGGTAAGTTATTTAGTGCGATGCGTGAGTTTCGTTATATGTTGAAACTTATTCTCAAGCAAGATGTTTATAACAGCATTGAAGGAAGGCACCATGGTGCTAACTGTCATGTCTACCAGGTGAATATCTCCAATAGTAAAGCACATTATTGACTTACAATGTTTAACACATAACGTTGTGTTTCTTAATCAACTGGCATAAAGCATCCCTGAAGATACTTTTCGGCAATGCGATTGGTTCTTTAGGTCGCGAACGGGCTTATTCCTCAGTCAGCTTCTCATCAGGTAGTGAACTGGACAACAAGAGCCCGATGAGCGAGCTGTTGGCAGATTTCAGCGAAGAAGAGCAAGGTGATGTGCAAGAAGGAATCACTCCCAAGGAGGGGTATTATGCCAAGGTTCCTATCGAATCTCGTTCTTCAATGACTCCATCGAAGACACGGATGCCTTTCAGGCGCCGGAAGAAGGAAGTGCAAGAGAGAGACGATAGCCGAACAGACGAGAAAGACGGGCAAAAAATGGAGCGACGCCTTAGCTCCAGCTTCTTGCAACACGCTACAGGACCAGTTGTTTATAACTGGTTCGACTTGATTCAGGTTTGGGCAAACGGAATCTTCTTTCTGTAGTCTCTTTTTGACTCTGTACTAGTTGCCTCAACAAAAGCATTATGATTTCGCTTTTTACGGAATTGTTGCACGTTGCCTTGTGTTTGTTGAGGGACTGTGTTGAACTTAGTTTCATGCGACGATTTTTGACATCACAATCGGCCAGATCTTGAAGGACCGTTTGCTAAACCCTATGACACTATTATGCTTATAAAAATTGAAAACAGATAATGCGCGTTCCTTTTGCATTCAACCTTTATTTTTCAATTTATGATTTTTCAATATTTTCCTTTGCTACGGTGGTTGCTTCCAATACCACGATTCGCTCTTTCAAATACCGTAATTCGCTTGCTTTTCCATCCTCTTTTCTTATCTTTTGGCAGCCATGTCCTTCAACAGAAATCGAGATTTGTCTCATTGCTATTTACCAACTGAGCGATTTCGCTTTTGTCGGCTCGACCGAGAAACACATCGTTTTACTACAGAAGAGCTTGGAGTTCAAGTGAGTCGTATCTGTATTCACTTTCATTTGCAGAAATTCATTCATCTGCTTGGCTGATTAAGTTTATCGTTTCTAGGGTCTTCTTTGTTACACGTTCAATATCTTTTACGTTTGCTTCTCTACATTAGGGACAGGCGTGGCTCCCATTCTAAAGACCGATCAGTTTCCTGGAAGGTATACGTACGAGAGGTCACCCCAGCCCTGGATGTCTCCAGAGAAGTCGTAAGATTCCTTTCATTTCTTCCAAGTTTAGAAATGTTTTTGCATTTGTTTTGGAGGTAAGCAAGAGTTAAGCTTGAAGAATTTCTGTCCTTTTGTAGCAGTTGTTTTGCATACACCTTGTACATGTTTGCGAGTCGTAATATGATTTGGAGATTGTGGTACTGTTTTAGTTCATCTAACTCAGAGAGAGCACAGCTACGTGAATAGAGTCACTTTGCTGTAGATTACCTTGGCACTGGCGTAGACTACCATTCTCGTATGTCTACCAGTCTACCACTAACAATGGTTTTAAGGAGTAGCTCGTTTGGACACGTGATTACAAAGCAGTGGTTTATTATGAGAAATTTAGCAACTGAAGTTTCACGCAAGATTCTTTGAAGCAATTCTCTACCCATATTATGAAAATACAACTTAAACTTTCCATATATCTATGAGAGCATAAAGTAATAATTGCTATGCGGATTGTTTTGTCACGTAGATTGTTATACCATGCGCCATAGCATGTCCTTCTTGTCGCATTTTTCATCACGTGCTATTGTATTGAACCGTTTCCTTTCAGATGAAGTTGATCGAGGGCTCTGAATTTGCAAACCGAGTGTTTTTCACCAGCTTCTCTCCGAGTCGCATCTTTTCCTAAGAGTGGACCTCTCTTCAAATATGGCAGAGGACAGAAAGGAGGCCGCGCGTTTGGCAATCAAAAGATCCTCCGTCAAACTTGGAGACTTTTTCTCAAGGTACAAAGTTAAATTCTAGAATCTGTTCTTCTTGCGCAAGTATGCAGTAATTGCATAAATCAATATTACTGACCCTTCTTCGTTGAACCGTTATTGTTTTGGCTTTTCTTCACTTCTTTCAACGGGTATGCAACGACTCTTATTGCAATAAAGGTTTTATTTTGTTATCTCCAAGCTTTGCAATGTTCTGATCTCGTTTCTTTAATGACAATGTTTCAAAAAGTTGTAGCCCTAGGAATGTTTCCACCTGTCCACTAGTCACTTCCTTTTGGTAGTTTTTTGCACTACTCTCAGAGAAGCAAATGGTAGTTTACCCATCATCATGTTCTTAGGTGTGGCTCAAGCTTTGACTATTCAATGGCCAAGGAATACTACAACATGGCAGCTATTAAACTGGAACAAGTGCTTTTACGGCACTCTGTCAGAGACAAGGAGGAAGACCTGGTGACTTTACTCTCATCATTTGTCTCTCGGTGGCTTCTTTTACCTTTTATGTGTGCTTGAAAGTATTAATCGTATCCTTCAATTAGACTGCGTGTTATGCATTTGCTAAAACATGCTTCCAATTATTTACCTACTGTTGCACTTAAGTTGTCATTGTTCTAGAGATGTAGATTACCTCTCTCCTCTACAAATTTTGCCATAAGATTTTATTAAATATTTTTCTCTTTATATTACCTGACCTTACACTTAACTGGAAACGCTTTTCGTTTTTCCACTCTTAAAACCATTTTTGCGCCTTTCAGGGCAATCGCTATGGCATCGGTATGATTCAGTATTTAAATGGAAAAGTTCTTTCAGACCAGGAAGAAGCTGATTTAACAGAGGTTTGTTAAAGCCTGGCTTCGCTTGAATGTTAATGTTGTTTTTAAGAAACAAAAATCATGCCAGTGCTAGGAAACCATTGACAGAAGTATTGATCGTGCATCACACGTATACAACGGATAGGTTGCCCAAACCCAGTGCCCTTTCACAAAACGCCAGTCTGCTATCGGGTCGGCTCTTTAGGAACATACATTGACGCATTGCGTTTCTTGGGCTTCTCGCGCAGATGCTAGGTGATGGGACACTAAGTCATCGAAACAAATTATCAGGATGAACAAGCAGAGCTGATAGCCAGTCCTGTTTTTCGACTTGGAATGTGTCGGTATTGGCAAATGACATGTTTTCATGAGAAACGTTGCATTGAAAGTTTGAATATTTTGGCCGCAAACATGCCCTAGAACCAGTTTGAATCGAATCCCGGTTAAGTCGAATCATGAATAATCTCTATAAATCGGACAGATAACCCTTTCCTCTTTGGTTTTAAATCAAGAACATTATGCTCAAGAAATGTTTAGGAAACTTGGGATATACTGAAAATACTATTAACGCGAAAGAGAGCACTGAAAGGACGTCTTTTATGCCTGGCTTATGTGTCTAGCCACCATTTGCAATTTTCAAATGTTGGTGGAATCTTCTTCATTAAAGAAGATCTCTCACTTCGTTTTCGAAGCTGCTTCAAAATGTCTACTTTAAGAGATTGCCACATAATTATGATCTTCTGATATTCAGCCTTTTTTTGATAGGAATCAACACTCCACATCCTAAATATTTATGCCTCTGCTGCCCCGCAGCTACTTTCAAATGTCATATTTGGGTCAAAATTGAAAAACATTCCGGCAGGTTGGTTGACCTTCTTACCTTGTTGCAAAAGTTTTGATCTGTTAATTGAATTCTTGTCACATTATTCTCACTTAACATTAGATAAATCTTTCTTCTTTCCTTTTTCTTTTGAACGGCCAGTATTCGTCCTTCTTGCAGATAAAGCTGTTTTGCTGTTGGAGAGTTTTATGCCCCTTGGGGACAGCACTTCGAATCACAGGTAAAAGAACATCATGGACCATAATTTGTCTTCTGCAAGATGATTGGTCATTTCAGTATTATTCCTGGGTTTCTTTTTCACAATTGCAGGGCATTAATTTCGCATCTTTATTGCTTGGGGCACAGTCCATTCTCTTGCTTTCTAAAAAATGATCAAAATGATTTGATAAGCGCGATGAGCTTTGTATCTACCAATATGAAGCTGTTTCCGGCACTTAGTGCTACATGCATTCAATTGCAACACTTTTCTTTCGTTAAGCTCTATATTTTCCCTGGTCTTTCTATTTTGTGCATCTTTTCTCCAAGACTTTCAGATTTGGATTTCATCGTGGTGGCAATTCTGCGTTTGCAAATCGGTGATGTAACGCACGCTGAACATATTCTCCGGAAGTTGAACGATGTAAGCAAGAAAATCACATTCTTTTTAGATATTGCTGAGAAGCCTCAACGTTGTCTGTAAAGGCATCTCTGCTAAATCGCCTGGCGTTCAAATCTTTGTTGGTGTATTCTATGTTTTGTATTCTACTGCTCTCTCTCTTTCTATATTTTTGTAGAAGCAGCTGATCCAAGCAATTTCCAAGTATCCCGATAAACTGTGGAACGGAGAGAATTTATCACATCTTGGCCAGGTTGGTAGAAATGTTCGAAATGCGGCAATAGTGGGTTGCCTCTTACAATTTTTGTTTATTAGACTTTGGAACTCATTTATCCCCAAAATGCTCTTGGTCACACTGTGTTACTTTGTTTCCAACAGCTTCTTCGAAAGCATTTCGCTAAAGCGTTTGTTGACTTATTGGTGTCACTGTATGACAACGGCATCATCGACCTTAATAAGGCACTCAGTGCCTATGGGGTATGTTACTCTATCTGTCACCTTCACAGTTTTCCTATTATGGTCGACATTTGACACTTATCTAACAATCTCTCAATCTCCCCCACTTTTTGGCGCTATTAAATGGTCAGTTTCGATCTTCATCAAACAATTACATTAACCTCTTTTCTCACACTTTTTGCCCCACTGATGGCCAAACAAATTTTGTCTCGTTGAAATGATGTTCCAGTAGATTTAGTCAATGTAAGTTGTAAATACGGTTTTTGCCTTTTTCATTTTCCTTTTTTGAAACAAATTTATTTGGTTTGTTGAAAAAACTTTTATTATATTGTTTAATAGCTTGGTGGAAATAACTTGGCAGCTGAAAAACAAAGTGTCAGAGGTTTAGATTTGCTTGAAACTCTTCTTAATGGTGTGTTTTTTTCTTGCGGTTAAACCCTTAAGAATTCATTCAGCGTGTTCTTCTTTTGTAATCAGGAACATCATATTATGCATATTTTCCCTTTCAAGTCACTGAAAAACAGTTGTTTATAGAATCTAAGCCCTTTTCATGTCGAAAATAGTTTATTGCATTATGCAATTTTTCAGTGTAGTAGAAGTAAAAGTATATTGGAGATGCTTATCCTGAGCTTATTTCTGTTTATACGACAATTTAGATGAGAAAAGGAAAGATGCTTTTCCAGAAATAATGGTAAGAATGTATTTTCTTCTACAAGATTCATTTTGAGCTCCCGAACTGCCCATGTACTGCCATATTTGCAGCTCCATGGTTGCAATTTCATATTCTAAAGATGATTGCCATATTTATTCTTAACCTCTTCTTCCATACGTAAACCCTTTCTGTATTAGAATGTTTTATTGTATGTTGGACCGAGTGTTGTTCTGTTAATTTGCGAAATCAGATTGCTTGATAATTACTCTTTTGTTTTAGAGTCATCTTCTACGACAGTATCATCTTTATTACGAAGCAAACATTCAGCCTGATCTCCTGAAAATTCCTCATAATCACATTGTACGTTGTATCCTCCTTTTAGGGTCATAGTAGAATATTAACGTTGTCGGTCTTTGTAGCCCAATCGACCCGTTTGGATTTGTATCTTCAAAATTCGTTGAAACTTGCCATTGAAACTTCAATGTACTCGTATTCATACCACAAATAGTTTGTCTATGAACATGCACTTTGTTATTTTGCTCCTCATTTATGTGCACTTTCTTTTCACAGCCAAAGGGGAGTGGTCATTTTGTCTCGAGGATGATTGGCTCGATAAATTGCCTCCCTTTTCAGGTATGTTATGGTACATCTCTTTTTGAGTCCTCGAAAGTGCTCTGCTCCACAAAGTTATGCGCTGTGTTCTTCAACCCTACAACGACGAACTTGTAGTTCGGTCATGTACCTGCTCCTGAACTTCATTCATTTGCAAGTGATCTTTGAGAGACCATGCAAATGTATCTAATGCATCGATTTCCCATCCTTCGCTTGAGCTGTATCCAGAAATACGAACATCGATAAGGATTCCTTAATCGCGGCATCGTGGTCTGTCTCGCCTCGTATTATAAATTTCACGATCTCCCAAACGGAACATAATACTGCTATGCCGAAAGTTTTTTATGAAACATTTTCATCCATTTGTTGCTTGCCCTTCATATTAACAGTCTGTAAATTGACATTATCTTTAATAACTTTTCTGTTACTTTTCCAATTACTTAAATTTAATTTTTCATTCAATTGTATGCGCACTGACATTCGATAACTATTGCTAGACCGAGTTCAAGATAACCGAAACTAATATTCGTTGACGTTTTTTAATTTCAAGAACTGATGATTTCGTCTACAAAAAGTTCAGTTTGCTGTAATTGCCTTCTCAAAATTAAAGGAAAATACTCGAGTTGAAGCGCTTTTCCAAGAGCTTTTAGTACCGAGCATTACAGTGGCAAAAACTTAATTTGAAAATGATTAAAACTTTCAGAGTCCAGAAAAGGCTTCGGCCACAATTTTTTATAATTCAGACTTTCCTCATCACCAGCTGAAAACAATTTTTTTTCAATTTCTTTAATTTCTTATGATAAAAATTACTGATAAACCTTCTTCAAATATGACATTAACAGGCAAAACCTTCCTCCGGCTCCCAGCCGTGGAGCCGTCAATTTTTCTTGATTCTGAAAACGTGTATCAAATTCCTTGAACTAACTTTGAAACACAACCCAGTTCCAAGAAACGACTTTTACCGTCTGCAAATTTTTCAGGAGATCTTCCAGTTCCTCAAGACTGCCTGAGAAGAAAGCAGCAACAACAACTGTCAGCACGCAATTCACCTGAGGGCTCTCCACTCATGCAAAAGAAAGCAGCCTCTCCTCAAGTTTGCACCTGCTGCTGTTGTAACAGTTTTCTTCTGAAAATTCAGGTATTTTCAGTGGATTTACAAACGTACCACTATGGACAGCCTCGGCTTTGTTTTTTCCAAGCTTTTTGGTCAACGAATTCCACAATTGGCACCAGACTTGTTGACAATAATCATAATTATCAATTATCAGTTGACAATTATCAGTTGATAAAAATTATCATAAACAATTATCACCTATCATCATGAAATCGATTTATCACCTGTGTCTGTTCAGCAGGAATGCCAAAACTGTCAATTCTGTGTAATTTTGTGTTTATTGTTTATTGTGAAAAATTACACAAGCCAGATTGAAATCTTGTAAGCTTGTATTTATAGCATTAAAGTAATTGGTGGTTGATGCTCTTTTTGGAAAGCACCCACCCTGAACCAAACGATGGATTATCTTTCGTCAACCGCCAGAGGCGTTTGTATGCTGCCTCTGTTTCTTGTGTAGTCCTGTGCAGGCTAACTGTCAGCCGCCAGTAGGCCTTTTCAGTAGAGACGTTGCCTTATTCATGTTTGCTTTTGTTTCAGTCACTGGCATGCTCAACCCATTGCACTCCGGAAACTTACGAATTGCTGCAGGAGTTCGCAACTGAAAAGAATTTCCTTGGCGAGGATTCGATGAAGTTACTCTGTTATCCTTTCACTGGAAAAGTTGTTGAAGTGAGTACCTGCTTGCAATCTACAAAAAACACATTTCTAAGATTAGCTGCTTTAATGATGGAAAAAGTACTGAGAATGTTGGGAGAGTGAGTTTAAAGTTTGTTTTCTTTCTTCGTTTAGCTGCTCTCAACTGATCGAAGGTCTGTGTGGCATCTCTTCGTGTTATTAATAAATGTTCTCTGCTTCAGGAAGATAAAATGCACGACAGGAATGACCTGTTCTAAGAACTGAATGTTGCCTTCTAGGCTGTCGAGTTCGCCATCTTCAATTATCCTGCCGTGATGCTACAGTACGCTAGAGACGTGTTTCGGTTAAAGAAAGATCAGGTTTTTGAAACTTGTTGATTTGACGTTTTCACTCGAATAGATTGATTTTCAAATCTTCTTGTTTGATTGCCTTGTTTATCTCCATGAAGTAAGTCTTCTTTTGGCCTAATTAAGAATGCTATCAGAATCTCCCTTAACCTTGTCATTTCTAGCAATTCTAATTAGCATAATAAAGATTTAATCTGTATATGCTGCGTCATAGAAGACTGCAGTTGCTTTATACGTGGTTGTTATGACTTTGATGATAGCAAGCACCCAAAGCAAATAGCTAGTTACGAATGCAGTTTTTCACTGTCTGTTTTTCCATTCCAGTGGAAGGTGCTCCTGTCCTGTCTCCTAAAGGTTCTAAAAGACGAGCTGTATGAAAGACTGAACAAGGACACTTATTTCGACGCACTGAAGGGTAATCATACTTGCTGGGGTTCTGTTCCGACTTAAATTCAAAATGAATTAAGAGAAAGCGTAATTGTGTTAATTCTGTGAATTGTAAAATATCATTAAAATTTGAAAGAAGGATGAAATACTGACTGGTCTTTTTATGACATAAACTGCGTGGTTTAAGTTTTGCAAATTTAGCCGATTCAACGCATGTTAAACTTACTCGCGTGTATTTTCCCTTACTGCATCTTCAGTGCCGGCATCTTCAGTTCTTCTTCAAAATCTTCCAGGGACTTTATCCAAACTCGCAAGACTCTGCAGTCCCTCGGAGCTGGTCAGCCTCCTTCCAGGGGATGGAACAGCGAAGTTCTTCCTGCCATTCGTCTTGGACTCCTACCAAATTCACAATGCAGTGGCTATGAGGAATGGAATGCTGCAAGCTCACCTTGAATTGAACATCTGAAATGCGTACTCCACAATTATTTGCTTTCGGCATTTTTCACACATGTCTATTTCAATGCATTTAATCTACGAGTTTCTGTTACAGATAATTTATGAATTTTTCGATGAATTTTCTTATTTGTACTGTAAATCATATGAATTTATAATAGAGATATTTTGCTAGAAGTATTTTGTTTGATGATGGAAATAGTTTTGTAAATTTGGGTAAACATCGTTTTATCAGTTTCGGGGAGAGAAACCTTTGCACTCGTATTTTCTGCATGTTAGTAGATTTTCCCCAAGAAAGGAGTGCTAATCCTTCGAAGCGTTTTGAGTTTTTTAGCTAACAAGATCATTAGTTTTCTGAAAATTTCGCCAAAAAGAAGATTTGATTGTTGATAATATGTTGTAAAGAATTACAAATCCAACAGCATTATAGAAGACGTTGTTTCACTTTCTTGGTATTAAATCTAAACGAAATAGTTTACAATGCAATCTTTTCGCCTGTGGCTGTTATTGTGCTTTCCGTACCTCTGTGCGTGCGATTCGGTTTTCGGTTGGAAAGGTGTCCTAACTTTGTAGCAAAACAATTAACACTTCTGTTGTGCTGGGAAATGAGATCAACCCCGAGAAATTATCTTTTAACGTTAGATCTGCTTAAACATCACAACCTATTAGTTCTGAGAGAGTTGCAGGCCTGATTTTCCATGGCAAAGGCTATTCCGATTGGACTCAGTTGTAATAAGAAATCCTGGCACAAAGTTCGCTACCTTCATAGACCATAATTGGACACTGAAGTAACATGTCCTGTAGAAGGCTGGGGCCTGTCTTGGCCGATTACAGTAGGCGTTCCGACACATCGCTTTCCTTTGAGACCCCGTTTACACTACAGAAAAAGAAACGGAACTCTTTGGTCCGGCCTGAAAAAGCGGAACTCTTTGGATCGGCCTCGCGCTTACCCTTGAAATCTTGGTTCCGTGCTACTATAGGAACGGTTCCGCTCTCCTTTGGTTTCACTAAGGTGCGAAACTTCTTTTCCGTCCCTAGATTGTCCTTTTCTCTCTAGTGTAAACGAGCAGCAACGGTGGTGGTGATTGAAACTGGGCTATCGTTGGGGTGGGGCTTTCGCAGATTGTTACACAGCATCGCCACACCAATTTAGACATTTAAAAAAACTGCGACGATGGAATCTCAGAGGAAAAGGCTTCTCACTTCTTGTTTGATTTAGTTAAACGATTTGGTTGGCTATCAGACTACACTTGAAAACATTCTTCTCCACTTTCAAAAGTAACTTCCCTCGGACAGAAAATATTAGGCCATAGCGCACAGCCCAAGTGCAAGTTCCGTTCTTTTTACCCAGTGTGAATGAGGTCAATTTAATTCCGTAACATTTTGCTGTAGTGTAAAGCCTTTCAGATGATGCATTGCCTCGTGCTATACTGTAAGCTGTTGTTGTTGTTGTTGTTTTGTTCTTGTGTCGCAATTGGCTCGTTCAAGACTTCTGTTAGTAGTGGCTAGTCAAATTCTGCGTATATAGACACTATTACTTGTTGCCAACTTCATCCAATATTGGCATCATTAGTGCCTTGGGTTTGATGTTGAATTGTTCAGTCGGGGAGCCTTTAGTACTTTGTTTCCTTAAACAGTGTGACCCCGTCATTTCTCTGTTGTTGATCTTTGTGGTCACATCCAACCAACCAACCGTATCCACATTCAAAGTTACATATCACGAGAATTCAATAATGTCGTAATATCCCTCACACGATCATTCCATCGCATTTATGTAAGTGACTAACTGTCATAGAGACAGGTTGGTGAGTTAGGAAATTCCCGAAGCTCACAGTCAAGGCTTTTTCTCAAATTTAGACGTTCCTTTCAACTGAGTGTTTGCTAAGCCCATATCTTGACAATTATCAATTCATTTGCTTTCAACTCATGTTTTTCAACAAAACGAATCAACTGAATGGTATTTGTCAAGTTTTCTTAAGGTGGAATCCGAATCTGCGAAATTTGTTGATTCAGGAAAAAGGCAGTTGTTTGAGCATGATTTTGTGGTGACGGGTGTGTTTAACGCTTTAGATAGAAGTCATTGAATTAATAAAAACAGCAATGACCTCTAAAAGTGCCAGCTAAAGAGGCAAAGGTGGAACTAAAGATGCAAGAGCATTATCAACCTTGTCTCTATGTTCTTCCAAATTGCATGCAAGTACTTCCATTGTGGCACTTTTCTTGAAATGAAGTATGATGCTCCTAATTGTAAATAGTTTCTTGTATTTTCCGTCTAGCATTGCCGCTGTCAATTAAAGTACTAAACATGCAGCAAACCGTTAGAAGCTGATGTTACTTTGATCTAAGTAACAAAGTGTGAGCTTTTCTTCTTTAAGCCAAAACACCTTGATGTTGGCAAAAACGATTTCATTTTGATAGAAATACTTTTTCACTGAAAAGATCGTGGTGGAATGCTTTTGCGAAACAGCAGGGGAAGAGAGACGAGAGATTAAAAAATTTGACGTGAATTTTTGCAGCGGCATGATACCTTGACCCAGGCCCCTTTCTGGTTTACTTCCTCTAACTTGCGAGGAATGCAACAAATCGCAGTCGAAGCCCTTGAAATATTATTTTCAGAAGGAAAAAACAACTAGAAGGTGAAGTGCATGCCCAAATGAATGTGGATTTGTAATGTGGTTCCCCTGATACATTTCCGATTACGCGAGAAGACAAAGAGGAGGCGATTTGATTTGGATAGGCCGTGTGTTGGGTTGGCGAGTTTTGATTAGAAAAACTAACGACGTATTGCGCCCGATTGGACCGTTATACTTTCTATTCAACTGATCCACATTGTTGTTGAATATTTACTCTCTGGAAAACGTTCTGGTCCTTGATGTTTTGGTAAGTATATTATTCACGAATAGGTTTCGTATTTTTGCAAACAAGAGTTGTCCGAGAATAGCACTCGCTTTTGTTTGGGTATGTTTTGACACTTCTTTAAAAAGATCTCGGCACTGAAGTTGCTTGTGGATTCAGATCATTGCAGAGAGAAAAGAAGTATACAGCCTTGCGCTCATCTTATGAATTAATTCAGTCATTTTTAGTTGACTCCTCTGTTATTTCTTTATTCACGTCATTTTTAGTTTATTGTCGTTCTCGATTTGTTTAATAATTGCCTCCCACACACATCCGCGATGAATCTCATTTATATTGGGCTTCCGTTAGACTAACATTCCCCCCAATAATCTCTAATTTTCCTGCCGAACAAACAAAGCCTTTAGGCCATCACCGCATCCACCCTTACAAATCTACTTCTACACTGTAAGATTTGCTTACATGTGCTCGTTTGCTATACTTTTCTGCTATTTTATCAACTTCATCATATCGAATGGACTGCTTCATCATATTTAAAAAACCCTAGACTTTGTGTATATGTTTTGTTTAACTTGATAAACAGTTTTTAATAGAATTATTGTTCATTTTTCTTTCTTATGGCTAGAATTGATTGTAAACAACCTTTTAACAATTTGGTGATTCTAGTCAACTTATGATTAAAGTGAGAACAGCATGCTAACATTAGGTAAATGCAACTTTTAAAATGTACATAAATTGAAAAGAAAGTGAGTTTACACACTCCTAAAAATGCACAAGAACTTGATATTAGCCATTATGTATGTTTTAATGTGAGTAGTCATCTTTTGGGCTTACTCATAAGTATTGTCACCAATGTTTTAATTTGAGATATTTTTCTTCTTCTTAGGGCTCTAAAAAACCTGTTCTGATGTTAACCATACTGGCTTTCATTACCATGTAGTTTATTCTGCCACATTTGCATAGTAAAGAACAATGACAGAATCCGGCAACAAAGGAGATGGCCTTTCTGTTGCTGCAAGGATTCGCTTGTACCAAAATAACTTCAGCAGTGGTGAATCCAAGGGGGGGCCAGGAAAATCTTCAAATGATTGCCACCAGCCTCCAGGAAAGCCAAAAAGAGGCATTTGTGATGATATTAAACATAAGCAGCCAATGAAAGATGATGAAAAGACTGAATCAGCTTGTTCAAAGGAAGCAGGTAGAGATTTCAGCAAACCCAATGAAAGGAAAAGTCCTAGCCAAAGCCCTGCCTTGTCGCAAACAGCAAAAGCAGAATTAATGAAATTTGATAGTCCAAAAGTTGCAGTTAAAAGGCATTCATTAGGAGAAAAAGCAATAGAGAGGGACATATCTTGTGTTCCAGCTGACAAAAGAAGTGAAAAGATTATAAAGCCCCCATTGCCAACAAAACCTACAGCAGCAAAGTTGAATCCTACTCCCCCAAAGGATTTAAATGACAACTGTAATGTGAATCCTAGTCTGACTGAAAAGGTTAACAACCCAACAGCTGAAAAGCTAAAACTGAAACCTAAATTTTCTTCAGAAAAATTACCTGGATTACGAAGGAAGGAAGTATCAGATAGTGTTAACTTAAAGAGGCTTTCTGGTCCTCCAAACCGCCCCTTGCCACCTGGTCCAAAACCACATTCAAAATCATTTGCAGAGACAGAGTTACATAGTGTTTTTGAAGATGTTTCCAACCAAGATATATTATCGTGTGAAGAAGATGATAGAGTTTATGAAGACCCTAATCAGCATGGCAGTAATGATACTGAGTCGGATTATGAAGAGCCAGGTTTGCTAGAATGATAAAGACTTTTTACTAATGATCTGGATCTTTTTACTTCTGAAGACTTTGTAACTATACCAAATTGTTGGTAAATACACACTGACCTTTTTTCTCAAAAAGTAATCAGTTGACAACACCAGTAATTTTAAGTGATTTTGCACAGCAAGTTCAAAGCAATTTCCTGATCTCATTAATGGACTCTAAAAAATATAAAGTGTAAACTAATACAGTTATGGTGAAAGGATTTTTCCACTTTATTGACCTTCAGATACCCCCTTTTAAAGTTCAAAAGTAAAGTAGACAATGCTCAGATGGTAGTTTGTTTTTACATTTTAAATGCAGTAAAATTTTAGCTTTTGATTTTTGATGTTCAGAGCCAGTTGATTGTAACAAGAGAGGACAAAGTCATGTTGCTCAAAGTATGACAAAAAGAAGACCACCTCCCTTACCAATTACTGCTCATGATAGCTCTAGGAAGTCTGCCAAGCCACCACCTCTACCATCAAGAAACTCTGTCAGTATTGCTGAAGGTAGGGTGCTGATACATTCTTGATTGTACACTCATAACTTTGGTTATTTTTATTTTAGTATTTCATTTCAAAGATAAACTCCATTTTTCACCACAACACAAACACAAGTCATTTATTCAAATTTATTTCCATTCACTCACATCATCTTCCAAGTTTGTTATGATCGATTGAAGGATTTTTTGATTGATTTATTTCTTATTTCAACCTGTCTCTCTGTTGCTGTATCCTCAGTGATGTTAAATCCTATACTCTGTAGATGTTTTACAGTCTCCTTTTATTTCCTGGATAGTATTGGTTTAACTATTTTTTCTAGACCAGTCACTGTATTCATATGCTTCAGATGCAGTTGAAATGTTTCCAAACAGAGTACCTCCTATTCCTGCTAGTAGTTCCTATGAAACTCCAGATGCTAGTAGTGTCAGAGGATTGATGCTAGGCATCCAGCAACAAGATGAGACCTATGAAACACCAGATAGTACTTGTGTAAAAGGTTTTCTTGCAAAGGTCAATGAGGTTAAGATGACTGGAAGCTGTACATATGAAGCCCCTGATCCAGAAGTTGTTGATGGTTTTACAAATTCTCTTAAAAAAAATGAAGGTGATTATTATTTCTCCCATTTTTATATAGATGTAGTTTTGGAGAACATCTCTTTTGACCCCTCACAAAAAGAAACAGGGCAAACGCAATGTTAAGAACTAGAGAAGTATGTATAGAGTGATGTAGCTTGTACACTGTACACAAAGTTGTAACTAGAGAAGTATGTATAGAGTGATGTAGCTTGTACACTGTACACAAAGTTGTAGCTATAGATGCTTGTAGATATTGCAATACTGAAAGAACTAACTTGGAAACTAAATTGTACAGTTTCCTTCATTATCAACTCACTGTGGGTGCTGTAAATGACATACATTATTTATTTCCTGTGTATGATTCACATTCTTGAAACTCTGGCTATAACATACCTCATTTTCACTACCTCAGCCCCCTAATTGAAAACAAAACCTTCAATTTTTGGCCAAAGAAATCAATTCCACAAAGATCAGAAGCAGTGGCAAAATCAAATCTACATCTCACATGTGTAGTAGATTGCTCACAGCATCGGTGCTATGTGTATGAATATGAATTATGGTTGCACTGGCACACATCCATGGTAGGGTAGATAACAACATACTTGATCTTCTCTTTTTAGATGAATCAGACTCAGATTCTGATGGCTATTGTGAGCCAAATGCCATTGATCAAATCCAACAAAGATGTGGAAAGCCGTTGGCACCACAAAAGGTTTTGCCCCCACCACCACCAGGCGAAGAGCCATCTGACCGAGAAAGCAGTGATGAAGACTCTGGACATGACTATGAGGATCCCAGCGAAGAAATCCGACCATCAGCGCGGTTGTTATCTCTTCGTAGAGGAAGTCAGCCAGTATTCAATCCTGATGCATATCTTGCACTGGAAAATATGGACGAAAGCACAACCTATCAAGATGTAAGTTTTCAGATTGCAGTTCATATTTAAAGCAACCAGTTTTCTATCCAAATTGACCATTTGGCAGTGTTATAGTCCTAGTGTTTTTTATGCAAACGAGCCTTTACTTGAGGCTTTTTGTCTCTAAAAACACGTTGTCTAATGGTATAATTACCACCATGATAAATTACCACCAAACTGTTCCAAAATATTTTCCTTTGATTGCACTTTATATATGGTAGAACAAATTCTAGTTTTTTTGACAACACAAAACAACAAAGTATTTTAAACTGAATTACTTTTTTGTAGAAAAAATTTGCCAAAATTTTAAAGTTCCGCCTCAAAAATGCCACGTGTCTGGGATCCCTCAATCTTTGACTGTGTCACATTATAAACGATCTCACGTGAAACAAGTTCTCAAAGTGATCGGCCAATTTTAGCGATAAAAAACAAGAAATTTTCAGTATCCAGAAGTCGTCCTCTTCAACAAAAATATCTGTACTCGCGATCTATTGCTCTTTTAATTTAATAGATGTTGGTTTGATTCAAGTTCTCCTTTATGTTTTCACAGCCTGCTGAAGCCTTTGCATCTATGAAAGGTACTACTCTCTTAACTGCCTGTTGTATCATAAATCGTTGGGCAGGAATTTAGTGTTACAACATTCGATAAATCATGCTTCTTGTGCATGATAATGATATCATAACAATTCATATGAAATCATCAATCAAACATTTTTTATCTAGCTTTTACTAGAGCATTGCAGCAGAGTGAAAGGGAAATAAGATGTCTACTGGCTGCTTTCTTTGCTATGAAGCTTTGCTATGAATGCGTTTGTGTCAGTGAAATTGCTTAATTTATCCAAATCTACATTTGATAGTCGCAGAGCTCATTCGAAAAAATCTTTTTTCCTAATGGTCAGCCATGATTTTTGCTTGATTCCTTTTTGATGCTTTTCAGGACCAGAGCCTGTAATGAAAATCGAAGAAGATGATGATGAATATGAAGATCTTGCTGATGGTGGGTTTTCTTCCTGCCTTTATTATGACATTTTGGATATATTTACTTGATCCAGCAACTAGTTGCACTCTATGAGATTGCTGGTGTTGTGCGATAAGCCGTCGAAAACTCATTAAAGACAGAAACCTTAGTATTGTATTTTGTATAAGACAGCTATCCAAGACTGCCTTGTAAATGCATCATGAAATTACTGCCATAGCCTGAATATTTTCACTACAAGATCATTTATCTTTGTATAGAGCCGCTATATCAGGTTTATGCTGCGGACGTGCTGTCGGAAATGCGACGGCGAAGTAAGAAAGAGTACAACGAAGAGGATGACCTGTTCAGTGAGTACAGCACGGGAAGCATTGAAGCCGGCCAGCGGCTGCTGTGGTGCCAGCTGCCCTCGGTCAGAGACAGCGGCGTATTGGATGAGCTGGAGCCGCGCGAGAGGAAGAGACAGGAGGTGATTCCCCTGCTTGGTTACATTGAAAGGAGGCAGTCACCTCCTGAATACGCTTCGTTCGTGTTGTGATGGCGATGGAAATTCGACTTATATATTCAAGTCATGTTCTTCAAGCCAAGTTCGCTTTGCAAATGTTCCTGAAATGCATTGGAGGGATGTCTTTGGGCGCTAGCCGATGCGTCTGTATCTGACAGTTCCTTGTACATTTCCTCAGTCATTCCGACAATTCCTATAGACTTTTGATGACAGTTGTGTTTAAATGACGATTCCGCTACACTTGTAGGGCAGTAGGACAAATATAGTATAGCAAAGACTGAATTACATGTTCATGAACTTTTCTGCACGCTTCTATTTTTACAGGCAATGTTTGAGGTCATCACGTCAGAGGCATCCTACTTGAAAAGTCTTAGCATTTTAGTGAACCATTTCATGAATTCATTTCTGGAGGAGCTGGAAAGGCCATCCGGGGAGCGGCTTATTGATAAACAGCAATTCCATTTCATTTTCGGTGGACTGGCAGCGATTAAAAATATCAGTGAGAAGTAAGTCTGCATCGGTCTGTCTACTCCTTGTATGACTTTGTTCCAGATGTGACAGCATTTATGACTGTTCGCTAAGTTTTTCTATGCTTTTAATAAACCTTTGAAGAAGGAGATGAAGATGGTGCAAAATCATAAAGAGTGGGTTTATCGTCTATGCTTCGAATAAACCACTGTGATTCTATGTGAGTTTATCGAAGTACATGTTGTAGCCCGAACCATTTTTGCTTTTGTCTCATTAAAGGCTGGGTGGCTTATACATGTCAACTTCTTTTTAATAGATTCCTACACAGCTTACGCGGAAAGCAGCAGGAAAACTTCATTATTTCCTCGATCAGCGATGTTATTACCGACTATGTAAGTTCTATAATTTCTTTAAGCAAGTCTTGAATTTATGTCTTTTGTTTATTGCAGCTTTGTGATTCTGCCTGGTGATATCTTGTTGTGATAACCTGCTGTTCTATTTCATTCATGTTTTAGGCCACGCAGCATTTTGAATGTTACGTAAAGTATTGCTCAAATCAGGTGTACCAAGAGCGAACTTTGTCCGCCCTTGGGTAAGTTGATTACTTCTATTTGCGACATAAATGAAGCGAATTTAAGAAAAATCCAGATTCACCAGACTTTTTTTGATTTGCATTCATATTATTGCTCCTTAGATTGAGAACCTGTCGTCAAAAACAATCAGAGCAGTTAGAATAGTTTTAGGTCTCTAAATTCAGAAGTGACTTTTTAGGTTTTGTTTATTTTAGAAATTGCAATTTCTATATTTCCGAAAGCGTGTAAGTTTTAGCAGCCCACATTCATCTTGATGTGTAAGTAATATATTTGAAGCTAAATGAATGCCAGGTGGTTTCTTTGTAACTTATACAAATAACTGTGTTTTCCCATAGTTCTGAGAATCAAACGTTTATTGATCTTCTGGCAAAATTGGAGTCGTCTTTGAGATGTCAAGGGTTGTCCCTCCAATCTTTTCTTGTGCTCCCAATGCAACGAATCACTCGTTTACCTCTTCTTTTGGACGTGAGTGTTCATCAGATCTTTATCAAATAGATTTTTTTTAGTTTTCTGTCTGACGCCTGATTCTCATTCCTATAATTAATCTATTTTTTTCACATTGGTAACATAAGCCTTAATCGTGCTGTCAACTTGTGTTTCCGTTGCTAATTTCCATTGAGTCTTAATCGCCATCTATTTGCTGGCAATAGGCGATTTGTCACCAGTGCGAGCCTGGCAGTGAAGAATTTACCGATACGGACAAAGCTCTTACCGAAGTACACAAGGTAAGCAAGCCTCTTTCGAGGTGTCCTGTAATTTGCCCCTATGACTCACAGTGACTCTTTCGAACTCGAAATTTTCGCGCTAAATTCGTTACCACACATTGATGCGTCTTGAATTATTTTCGTTGCGTTTCGGTATTTTCTTCCATCTCGCCACTTCTCCACCTCCTTGTCTCCTTAATTTTTATGCTCTATTCCTTTTTCCATTTCCTTTATCGATGCCTAATTTGTTATTTGCTTTTGGACCACAATGGCTATGAAGTATGGTATGCGATGGGGAAGTATCCGTGGAATCAGAATTCGACCACAAAACATTTGCATTCAAAACTTCTTAAATAATGAAAGGAATCATAAAATTCTTTGTCTTCTACGGCTTTATATTCCCTGAGATATTACAGAAATTGCCAATACAAGAAGAGACCCATCGACACGAGAATTTTTTTTGATGTCCTATGCCTTTTTTAGGTTGTGAAAGCTTGTAATGAAGGTGCTCGTAAAATGGAAAGAATCGAAGAGATGTACTTCATCCAGCAAATGCTCTCGTTTAAAATGAAGGTAGTAACTTGCATAAGGTTGATATAAAGATGGTCTTCTAATGATGACAATGTATTTGTCAAACATAAAAATTACCCAATAATTAAGGAGTTTGTATGCTAATATGTCGTTGATGTCATAATGGCACCTCTTGACCCAGGCCCCCGAATCAGCGTTGCGATTCTAACAGTATGCATCTAGCTTTTCCTGAGTATTGCCAAATGTGTATTTTAATGGCATAGCGCTAGTTTTCGCTTGAATAACTTAGTTATGAAAGGAAGAAACATCTTTTACAGAGCCTTATACAAGCACTGATTCTTTATTTGGCGACTCAATGTATTTATAACATTGTCTTCCCCATTTCTCTTCACACATTTCGTTTGTAACATTGCACAATTTTGTAAAGGAAGATTCAATTTTTGCAGCCACTTCCAATCGTCTCTTCGTCAAGATGGCTTCTCAGACGAGGGGAACTTGTTTGTCTCGAAAACGAAAGGAAGACTCGCACCTTCAAACTACTGCTCAGAGGAGGAAAATATTATCGAATTTACTTGTTCCTCTTCAACGACCTGTTGCTTATTACCAAGATGAAAGGGTGAGGCTCGTCTGATTTGTTCCCACTGTATTTGATACCAACGCCGTAAGCGAGGTCATGGCTTTGACAACGTGTGTCGTTCCGTTCTGCTATGAAAGCTTTTTATTGCCTACGTCATCGCTGTCATGCGCCTGTTGAGTGCTGGCTATTTTTCGCTGCAAACTCTGCTGGTCTTTGATGATTGAATGTCATGGAAGCTTTTTTGTACCATGCAGTGGTTGCAGTGAATCAACGCCACATCGTTTCTCTTTTTAGCGAGGAGAATTTCAAAGTGGTGGATTATTGCTCCAGAGCCCTCCTCCGCATTGACGAGCAGTATGTGCCGACGGGCGATACACTGAAGCCAGGCACTGTCGCGATTCCAACGAACAAGCACATGTTTTCACTCGTCCTTTTGGAGAACCACCAAGGAAAGACAGCAACATATATTTGTCTAGCGGCAACAGAGTAGGTGGTCTTTTTCTTGCCACTGCAAATTCAATACACTGCTTACAATTACTGCACGAAAGTCAATCAGCGTTATTATTCCGATTTACCCTTTCAACCTCGTTTTCATGTTATTGCCGCTCTTATTCTCTCGAGCTGGCTAGCTGGCAAAGGAACCTGCTCAATACCTCACTTTGTTATTATTTTTTCAAAATGTTACATTGCAATTCAGTTTGACTTCTAATGTTATTCTGGCCTAACGCAAGCCGTAGCCATAGTACCATGCGCTGTTGTTTTCAGAACGGAGAAGGTTCGGTGGATGGAAGCTGTCAACCCTAAAACTGAAGGAGAGCAGGAAGGAGAAAGAATTTACGAGGAATGGGGTAGGTTCAAAAGTGCATCGTTGATGTTTTCTGAAGACCCATGCTGGTGACGCGTACTTGTTTCGCTCGTGCGAAATTTGATAGAATAGAACATGTTTCAGAAGAACTTCGATATTTCTGTCCAAAGCCATCGCTTTCTCTGATGTTTTTATTCCCGGCTTAGCTGGCCACAGAGATGTATTTTTTGGAAGCAAGACGAATTGAGATTCTACCCTCATGTCACGATATGCACTTTAAAAGGTTTATAATTTTTACACGCGTCTTGTTTCAGATTGTCCTCAGGTTCGCGCCATTCATGCGTACCAAGCGCAACAGCCCGATGAATTGAGTTTAAGGGAGGGCGACGTAATTAAGGTGTTGCGGAAGTTGCCAGACGGTATGTTGCGATACCTTTTCACATCTAGCCTTTGTGGCGACCGTGGCTAGCCTTAGCTTATCCCTTGCATTGCAATCAATACGTAATTTAGGACCATGGTAAATGAAATAGAAATGATCGATGCTACGAATTCCCCGATTCTTACTTCATAGCCTTGTATGAAGCTATTTCGCTTATTATAGTCCTAGCAAAGTCAGTGCTCATACCCAGGGCTTGAATATGTACAAACCTTCATGGATCGTCCAGTTTCCATCTGCTTTGGTCTGCAGGTTGCTGTGAAACTGCTGTCAACAGTGATCGCCTGTGATTAGCTTTTCAAAATGTTTTCCGCCTTCTTATGGCTTATTACAGTTGACTCCATTGACATCTTTGTTAAATTTTCTGTGCCAATTGAATAAGGAGGGGTCGGAAAAGGAGCGGGGGCCGAAGCGATATGAAGTTGAGGTCACTATGCTTTCTAAAACGCCGGAAAATAAAGTTTCAATATTTATATAATATTGTGGTTTTGCTAGAAACGAACGGCCTTGTTGATGAAATTCCGATTATGAACGGAACGGCTTTTGAAGATTATGGCTGTTTCCCTGTCACCTTGATATAGGAATAATTCATTCATATAGGATATAGGAATAATTATGTTGTAATTGTGATGCTTCTTTCAACAACAAAATTTTACTGTTTACTGTCATACCGGCTCTTATTGGTGCACTTGAACAACAAATTTGGTTTTAGGCTGGTACGAGGGGGTGCACTTGCTGGATGGTGAGCAGGGTTGGTTCCCTGCCAATTTCACGGAGGAGATCCACAGCGAACACACCAAAGCCCGAAATCTCATGCAGCGGTACCGCCTTATTAACACGGTCACGTTGGCTTTCGATTCAAAGGCGAAGAAGGCTCCTCTGGGGTCGAGGCAGTGACCAGACACAAACGGGGATTCCCGGCATCAATGGCATTAGCTGGCAACCGGTTTCTCTCGTGCTCCAGTAATTTTTTGTCGGAGTAATTTTTTATTTTGCTTTATCTCAAATGAAAATAGCTTGATGATACATGCTACTCTATTTATTCAATAAAGCAATTTTATTTTCACCTGAGCACCTTTGAAGGAAATTAAATCTTTGGTCCACTCGTTGTGGTAATTGGAATAATTGTAACGTCTTAATGTTTTTAAAATTGTAAAGACAAGCTATTTCAAGACTGGTTTCAATGAACTGTAAAATATAAAAAAAGGTTTGAGCCCTGAAGCCGGTAAGAGCTGGTAAAGTCTGGCTTTCAGTATGCCATTCTTAGTTAGTATGATCCATCACAGACTATGTACCTTCCCCTTAAGCTAACAAGTGTCCACCTATCATGGGAAGAGGTTTAGCAGGATTTCTGCCAAAAGCTTTTTCTTTCGACCAGAACCAATGATGTATTCGTGTTTAAGCTCGGATCTCTGCTGAAACTGGTTGCTTCTAGCAGGAGCCAAGAATCGTGCAATGTGTGTTGTATGAGTCCAAGTATCTGTTCTTATGGGAACGCTGTCCTAACTGCATACATCCTGAAACGAAGTTTTTCTTCAGCAAAAGGACAGCAGCAAAAATGAAGTTTTTCCAACCGCTGGACAGTTGCCTTGCAAATTTCCTAGAAGGGACTTTATACGATGACTTTTATGTCAAAGGATGTCAAACAGTTTAAAGAAATGTATTTCATTGAACGAGCAGTGAGCTTTCATTCAGAATATACAAGCAATTACGAACTTTGTTCATTATAATGTATTATAATTTATTATTGTGCTTTTCGTGATCAGATGTAAAGTATCAATGACCCAAAGCTAAGCATTTTTGCAAAATATTTAACGTTTTTGGCTTAAATAGTTTTATTTGGGTTACTGCAATTTGTAGGACTTGATTTTTTATCTAGACAATGTACATCGAGTTTTGAAAATTCAGTTTTTCTCTGATGAAGGCAAAGCTGTTTTCTCGAATGATTCAAATTTGGGCAGAGTCGCAGAGAAAAGGAGATTCATAAATGATTATCCTGAATGCTTTTCTTCTCCGATGCAAATGTCGGCAATCATGATCGGAAGGTGGCACATTTGTCTGCCCTTCTTTTCATTTGCCTTGCCATCCGTTTGCAATATATTTCTTTGTCTTCTTTTGCTTCATTCCGCCTGCTCTTGCGAAGCATGCCAACCGCCGGAGGAGCCTTGAACTTCGTTCTCCATTCAAAACTTCATAGGAACATCTTCTATTCACTTGCATCCATTTTACAGACTATGCTAAAAATTGCAAAGTTTTCAAAGAACTCCTAGCCACCTTTTTCACATCGTAAACATTTTCACCTCTACTTCTTTTGCTCCTCGGAAGTAGCATAACTTTTGCAATGCAAGTAAATCAAATTTCGCCGAATTTCCTACACATTTTACAAAGCCAAAATGTTCCGTGAATTGTTCCAAAGAAATCTGGTACAATATACTGTATATGAGAAGCTAGGCTTTTTTACAAAAGCATCATTGCTATTTCAAATATATATCAACCGGAGACTTGCCAATTAATTTCTTCTGCAACAATGCACTGCAAAAATTATGCACATTCATGCCCAACAACAATTGTGATAAAATCAATTTTTATATTAAAGAAAAAAACACTTGATACATTAATTTTTATAAAGTCGATTCTAATTTTTTAAAACTTTGCAGGTTGCACATACAAATCTGGCAAAGAGTCGACCACAAAATTTGTTGCTACCTGAAACAGAATAATGACATTTACTCATATGGATCTTGATCTCCTCCTTTTAGATCGTTTCGAGTTGGGCATAAAGGTTTGCGTAAAAGGAATTTACCAGTACAGCCTCACCAATAAAGTGAGGTATTGTTCTTGGACTGCACTTACAATTTAAAGACATGGCATTTTGACTAAAAGAATACATTTTTTTGCTTCAGAATGAAAAACTTGCACCAGAAAAAGTTATGACATTCCTTTGGCTGCAATTTTATAAACAAAACCCTCTATACCAAAACAAAACAGTTTATTTTACATTTTAATTGTTTATGTTAAATATTTCTAATAAACCCTCTTCAAATATGAAATTTAGAGGCAAAAAATTTCTCCGGTTCACAGCCTTGAAGCCGTCAGTTCCACTAGACTCTGATTTAGCAAAGTTTTGGCTTTCTTGAGTGTTTTTTCACAACTTTGTTGAGAGTAATTTAACCATGAGCTTCGAAGTAGATGTTTGTATCATCAACAGAAAGGGAGGACGAAATCTTGGAAGACGATATGGGAAGATCATTAATGAAATTAGAAGCAAAAAAGGGCCAAGGACAAACCCTTGGAGCATACCAAAAATAAAACTCAAATGACTAGAAATGAAACCATTTACAGATTTATACTGACTTCGGTTAGTAAGATAAGAGCTAAACCACCCAAGAGCTGTCCCTTGCATCATGTTCCAAATTGTCCAAAAGATTCTAATGACTAACTCTCTCGAAAGAATCTTAAAAGACTCTTAAAATTGGGTTGAGTTGATAAACATTTGAAGTGGGTTGGTTGGGTCAACTTTTAAAATGGGTTGATTAGATCAACTTTTAAAATGGATTGGATTAGTAAACCTTAAAAGTGGGTTGGATGGATAAACTTACAAAGTGGGTGGATTGATGAATTTTTAGAGTGGGTTGAATAGATCAACTTTAAAAGTGTGTTCGATGGATCACCTTTCAAAGTGGGTTGGATTGATCAACTTTTAAAGTGTGTTGGACGGATTGCGTTTCAATGTTGGTTGGATTGATCAATTTTAAAAGTGGGTTGGATTGATCAACTTCAATAAGGCGGTACCGCTGCATGAGATTTCCGGCTTTGGTGTGGTCGCTGTGGATCTCCTCCATGAAATTGTTGCGAAAAGGGTACATCATAGAATTTTCGGTTTAGTAAAAGCTTCTAATTTTGATGGTTATTTCACGTAATCTCTTCCCAGTTTCTCCTTTATTTTTGACGTTGTTTGAAAAAGTCAAAATAAATCGTTTAATAAGTCAAAATAAATAAGTCCAGATCTACCAAAGTTATTCGTTTGTCTTTGTTCTAAAAGGTGGACCTGAGTTGCGTTAAAGCAGACTCTTTTTTGAGTAGCCGAATGGGTCTTTGATATTTTGAGTGCATTCCCTTGAACAGCAGGATGTTGTAAAAGCAGTGCCTCAACATTTTTCAATACTTTAGACCCACTCTCTACAGCCATGCTTTTTCGTGGTAATGCAAAAACTGTGATCAAGACCTTGATCGCCCGGTAAAGAAACCAAAGCTGGAAGAATATAGAGTATGATATTGATATGAAAGCTAAATCCATCGGCCAGAATGGGCATACTCATATCAGTTTTGACATCCATTGCTTCCTCACTAAATATTGATTCAGTCTCAATGTCTCTTGTCTCTGACCATATTTCCTGAGTGCTAAAAGGTAAGGCATCTAAGAGCATACCTAGTGGTGTATGGGCCACAAAAGTATGCAATTTATACAATTTTAATATTTTAATCTAAGCAAAAACGTGATTCTTTTTTTCTGCTGCACTCTTCACCAATACCTCCAACGGCAGATGTTACATTTATTGATACAAAGTTAGATACGTTACTCTTATTTGACTCTGAAATACTTTTCACTTCCTCCAAATATTTATTCAGATAAGTTAGGTCAATGTTAATCTCAAACAGATTTGTAAAAATGTTCCATGATTTCGCATTTTTTACCGTTTTCTAATGAATGGAGAACAAAATGTTTATTACATACTTCTTGACTATATTTTATCTATTTCTTAACTCATTGAGGTAGATTTCTATTGTTTGTCTTTTTTTGCATCAATTCAGTAGATATCTCCCATTGAATTTGATGTCTAATCATCAGACATGAAAAACCTCTTGAAAAAAATCGAGATAAATAATATGCACATTTCAGGGGGGCAACTAGGATATTTTCAGGGTTTCCTGGTAGAAATGGGGCATAACGACATTGGATTTCCATGGGAATAGGGCGAAATTCACGCCCCTGCATTTATGTTCAGGAAGTGAAATTCCCTCAGTCAATTCAACATGATTGAGATGATTAATTTGAGCCAACGGGCACCTTTTTTCCTTTTCCCAACGTCCATCACCAAAACTTAACTTGACTTCCCCCATCCGAAATTCGTTCTGCAAATTGATAGTCAATGATAATCGACGAACTGTAAGTTTTTAGTTCTGGAGATGCATCTTTAGCCACTCTAGAAGGCTATATCAGAAAGATAATTTTGGCGTTGGACTCAACAATGGTGGATCCTCTGATGTCATTAAACTTGAATCTTAGCCCTCCCATGTTCAACCTCGTAGCTCCGTCTCCGAAACTTGATACCTCAAGTTATGTAAAGTACTGCTTTTATGCAATTGATTTGACACAATGTTCGTAGAACGTGAATACAGGACCTGTTTATGTGGAGTTAAAGTCAGAATTTATTATTCTAATCGTACAAAAATAATAATAAATTTTGAAAAACATTTTGGCACCCGCCTTAAAGTAAGGCGTTATTTAATAAATATATTGTGTCCGTAAAATACTATTCAAGGGATTTCAGTTATCGACCCCCTTCCCCTGCAGTTGAAACAGGCTCACTCTCTTGTCAAATGTCACGTATGCGTTGTTGATGAATAATCACATGACATTTAGCTATAAATATTGTAAGTAGAGATTTAATCGGGAGTTTTTAGTTGATTTTATTCATAGAACGTGATTACGTAAGAGTTCGTTTTATTTGCCGCTCGCTCTACCTTTCATCGTTGTGAAACGCCTCTTACCCAGTTTCCTAGGCTAGAATCGCCACTTGTTGCTTATTGCATGTTACATCGCGGTCCCTGTTGTCAAATTGTACTATGGCCGTTAATTCTGTTTCTAGATGATTCTAATGCAATTCTGGTGATTTTGATAAGCAATCCCATGTAATGCAAAAGTAACACGTGCACTCTTCGGTTCTGTTTCGCGCCTTTTTTATACCTCAGATTCAAAGAGAGGCCATTTCAGTGTGTCCGTTGGAGGATGTCTTCGTCCACGCCTGCATCTCTGCATCATTTGGATGATAATTTTCTAGGATGCAGAGCATAATGGAATTCGAAGAATAACATGGATTCGAGTAAGTGTGTTTGCCACTTTTTACAGTAAATTTTGCTCTCAGTACCGTTATTAGCAGTGAAATCAGATTTGAATATAGGGTTAGTACAGCTGTTACGGCGGGAAGCCAACTCTTATGTGGCCTAAACACTCACTTCGCTCTGCAAATATTAAAATATTTCAGCAACTGGTTTTAGTAAGTAAGCACACAGGTAAAGGTGAAAAACCTTTCTAGATTTTTTGGGAATTATTTAGGTAACATTCTTGATTTTTCTAACATTCTGATAGAATTCTAAACTAAAACGTCCAAATGACGTTGTCTGGGAAAAATTGATATTTTTGCGGCTCATAACACATCACTTTTCTTCATGTGGCTTCACGTTTTCTGTGTGACTTCACTTTTCTTTTATGAGCTTCTTTCATGAAATTGGCAACTAATTTCCAACTAATATGAGTTGGCATGACGTTTGTAGATGAGTATTTGAACAAATTGCAAATTCAAAATATCTTGATTTGTGATCTAATCTAAGTTTCACATGACTGCCCGCCATTCCTCAAGTACCTTCGTGTTGTGTTCTCCGCTACGAAATGCTTGAATTTTCCCGCCAAAATACAATAACAAAGTGGTCCCGCCATTTTATTGGCTGGCCGCAGTTTGTCAAAGGCGAGAAAACAATAGGATGCTCGATCCAGTCTTTTTCGAAAGCTTCCCGCCATTTTGTTGAGGAAGGGAATGGAGCAGCCTCACCAGTTGCTTATTCGCGAGAAATCACGTTGACCTTGGATATGTTTAGTAATGCTGCCCGAATGTAAAAAGTGTCAAAAAGATAAAAACTTGCATTCAATGCAATTGGACATCTTTGAAAGGAAGGCGTTGGCCTCTGAACAGGTTAAAATCATTCCCTGTCTATGACAAGTAAATTATAGTTGTTCAGTTAAAAGACATCATGTTTAAATCAAAAACTACTTCCACTGTCCATATTGCCTATATGAAATGTGGTCCATGCAAATTTTAAATGAAAGTTATCGGTGTTTGCTCTTTCTAATTTAGTGGAGATACACTAAGGTTATGGAGGTATAGACAAGTTTGATTTTCAAAGACTGTTATGTTTTGTACATTTTTTGCGGAGAATTCTGATTTTTGAGAAAAGGATCAGGGCAAAGGGGTGCTCTCCTTTTTTGATAGCAACAAATAATTAAAACTGTGCTCACATCTGCAAAAAATCCCTTGTTGTTTGTTGTTCTCATAGGTTTCTTTGTAGAATTCTTTCTTTACAATGCAGTTATGATAATTCAAACTTTTGATGCAAGATGACATAAGATTTCTTTCTTGAGTGAAAAAGCTCTCCTGTAGTTCCTCCTTCAAGAAGTAAACTGTTAGAGGTCTCTTGCATGATTGCTCATTGAAGATTAGTGGTCTTTTTCGTCCATTTTGTGGTCTAAACATCAACTCAATGTCCACTGATCTAGATTCAACTGTGAATTTTATTCAGCATACCCTTCTTTTTTAAGGTGGTGCTAGGTTTCATCTTTCATTTTGGAAACACTAAAAATTGTTTGTCAAAAATTAATAGACTGTCAAAATGACACAGCATATCTTTGCCATGTTACAGACACCAAAAGATCATGCAGTGGCACTTTTTGAAGTAATTTATCTGTTGAATCCTGAATTTACTGAGCTTGGTAGTAGGGTCCTTGACGAATATTTACCTAAAATCAGTAGCAGGTCAGTTTAATGGAACAAGCTTTAAATTTTTTTGATCTATTAAGCATTGAAAGGTCACTTAATGTAGACATTATCCTGTACAAATTGGTTTTACGTCCCATTTTGCAGTTTAAATGTATTTTATTCAAAAACATGCAAATATCAATTAAGATGGACATCTGCATTAAAACTTTGTATGTGTGGAAACTGTGATGATCAGTAATAGCTTAATTGGTCTTAAATTGATTAGTTGTAGCTTAATTGTTCAAATCAAATTTGAATCAAGTTAAATCAAGAGTTTAAATCAAATTTGACAAATACCATTGAATTAGATATTTCATCAATGTTTCCTCTCGTATCTGACATCAAAAGTGTTTGAATCTTGGATAGTTTACAATTTTATTTAGATATACTTAGTTAACTGGCACCTAATTTGAAGAATCATACATAAAAGAATATGATTGAAGAGTGAAGTTTCTGTTACAGGGGCATCCAGTTACAGTAAGGCCAAAATGTACCAACCAACAAAACACATACTAGTTGGTGAATAACAAAAAATACAGTCACACAAAGTTGAAATGTTTGGTGCCTTTCACGTCATTAGATATTTGCAATGTGAGGGACAGGGTGTTGAAAAATTTACATTATTTAGCCAATGAAATAGTGAGACGAATCAATCTTATGCCCAGGTTAGCAAGGCTAGCATATCTAGCAGAATTTTCAGCATAACCAACTTCCCTTTCAGAAAAGACTAGAAATGACAACAAAGAAAAGAATCATTTAATGATTGAATAATGAGGCAGTTTGTAATGAAATACCAAGAAAATTTGGACTGTCAATCGATAAATATTTTGATTTTTCCTTCAGCTGGAAAGCGGGAGTAGACAAAATAAGAATAACAAGTATTACAATGCATGATTTGCTTGTAACCGAATAGTTGTTTGTAGGAAAGACCGAAATGGAAGACCAGTACACATAGACACAAATTGGCATCAAAGGTTGTTCATTAAATTGAACAGCGTATCAGCTGCTCTTTAAATGTATATGCTGTGTGAAAGATGACGCCATAATGAAACAATACGAGCCAAACCCTATTCAATATGAGACTACAAACATGAAATGTGATAAGTTAACAGACTCCTCCTTTTAAACCAAACATGAGTATAGGTTGTGAGTGAACAAAACAGTAAGCAATTATTGCAACTACTATAGTGAACCAAAGGTTTTAGGACTTAAAGTCTAAAAAATGACTAATCAAAAAAATTCGCTGAAGTGTCCATTTTCGATTAACGTCCACAAAATTTTTACTGATGACTCGCGCTTTGTAAGACTATCAGCTAATTGTTTATCTACAGTCATCCAGTTAATGGAATTTACCTCTCTTCTATCTATCTTTTGCTTGACCTAAGCTATATCAATACGTAGACGCCTTTCAGCAACAAGCTTTGTTTATAATAGATTTTCATAAAGTAACTTGTGTAATGTTTTGTTCAGCGAAAGGACGCTAGGACCCAGGCCTTATATATTGTTATGTTGGTAGAGTTATATAACGTTACGTTCGAAGCACGCCGCCGTTTTTTGGAGTTGTCTACAATCTGCCTATTAGGCCACCGCAAACATAAATATAACAAATTGGAAGGCATTTGAGACTTCTTTGATAATAGATGCAAGGTAGAGAGCAATGTCTAAACAATCCACATGTTGAGACCTATCTACTGAACGATTGATTTCTTCTCCTTGCAAAAAGGCAGCTTTTATGTCTATTGCTTTGGCTTTCTAACGATTGTTGATGTTATGGCTAAGAATATGTGAAGTGATCTTTTGCTGGCAGTTGGTAAATCTGACCTAAACTCTGAATTCTGTTCCAATCCTCTTGCAACTAACCTAGCTTTAATAATTTTTGCCCATCAATCACCTTTTCTGTTACTTACCCATCATTACCCAGGGTGTGCTCATTCTTGTCTGTCCTGCATCTTCAACTTCATCAAAGACTTTGAATTTACACAAATTTTGCATTAATATGTTTAGCTTCCTCCACTTTATCTGACACAGAATTGTTATTTACAACTTCCAGTGACTCCCATCTTCACATATTTATCAAAATAAACCCCTTTTGGCTGCTCTTCCCCAAAATCCAGTTTGTTCAAGTATGCCCAGTTCCTTTCAGATGCTTTTCCACTTCTGCTTATTACTGTGCTTTCATGCCATACATCAATGGATGGATGAGGAAAACTAATTCGGCTAGATCGCAATATCGTATCTGAGTCCAACGAAATTGGATGAGCGTCCTCTTAGTTTGTTAAAAAGTTCAAGATAAGTAAATTTGGTATTGTTAAACGTTATTGAAGTAACATGTTGGCCTGAGATATCTTTCGTATATACGCTCCTCCTGAGCGCGTCCGCATTCCCCGTGTCACCTTCCGAAAGTGGTTTGCGAAGCGTGCTATGTAGATTACGGGAGATTAAAGAGGTGCTGGGTCCGGGTTCTATTCATGTTTATAAAACCTGTAAATATTGTAGGTCTTGATGTTATGTTTTCCTTTGTAGATTGCATGTACATAGAAAGTCAGCGCCCGACGTGCCATACTTCATTTGCTCGATCCGGGATATTAGAAAGGTGAGTTACCATAGCAATAACTTATGTAACTGCACAAAAACCTGATCCGCCTTAAGTTGTTGTTGCTGTTTAAAGATGAGGATTCTCTTTATGCTCATTCCGAAGTCTTGCGTTTCTTCTTGTAACGCTGACAAATTCGCATTGATCTGATACATCATCAACTAGATCCAAAGTGCTGCTTCATTAATGCCTGCATCTTTCATTAAAGATTTCAGTCTTTGTGATATGCGGTGAGCAAACTGCTTATGAAGCTTTTCCACAAGAGCCAATTGCACTTTTCTTTCATAAGTGTGGTTTGATTGGACTTGAAGGCAGGATTCAACTGGTAACTCATGCTGATGTAGAGGAACACAGTAATGTCCTGAGCTTATGCAATGTAGATCAACTTCATGTCCAAAAATTGTTGCACTGTCATTTTCCAGATCTAGTTCTACTTTAGCAGCTTTTATTGAATCCCATCTGCAAGAGTAATGAAATGTCACTCTCAACAACATCTGTCACAATTTTAAAATTGACAACTGCTAAAGAACATGAATTGTCCTTTGGACGTAACTAACACCCACCTCACAAATCTGAAAGTTCTATTGCTGTTCTGCTGGGCAACCTGTGACACTTTATCATCACTCAGTGAGTCCAAATAGCCATTCTTCACCCGCAACAGTAGAACTACATGCACTATCAACAACTGCCGAATACATGCACTCTGCCACTAAAACTTGCACTTCTTGATTTCCATCCTCAAAAGCTGCTTTTCTCGCTTTAGTTTCATATGAATTTGGACAGTCCTTCATCTAGTGTCTTATTAACCGACAACTCCTACATCGTAGAGGATATCCATCTGGTCCAATGGGGTTAACCCGCTTGGTCCTTAATTCATTATAGCCAGCAGCCGACCTCCCCTTTCCTTTACCTGGAATGCCAGTGCTTCGACTATAGGCACTTTGCTGTATATTCTGAGGATGAAAGCTCCGCTTCCTTGCCCAATTAAAGCTACTGTGCGAGTAACCTTTTGTGAATAAGTCTTCTTGGTTTTGATCTGTTTCTTGATAACTTTCAGTAACATATGCCGGCTCAACCTTAATAGCACTATGAGATATGGTCTCCTTGGCCAGAGATTGTTTTCCAAAAAGCCTTAAAGCACTGCCCATCTGTTTTAATAAATCGGCTGTCTGTTTATAATCCACTCCTGTAAGAACCAACTGACTGGCTTTCTGGTCTAATTCTGCTCCCTCTAGAAGCCTGAATGCACGAACTGCTTCAGGAATCTCCATTTGAATTTGTTTGTTCTATTCTAAAGCTTTTCAAAATCCATTACATAAACATCCATCAACATGTCAGCCTTTCGGCCGAATCGGTCAAAGTCAAAGAATGTTTCATATGCATCAGATAATTCATCCTTTATAAATATTTGATCCATGTAAGTGATTAGTTTGGTATTGCCATCTGCGACTTTCAAATCATCAATCGTCACAACACTAAACACTTTATCTCTTATCCCACTTCCATCATTCTCAGGCAAAGATAATGCAACTGCCAAGCCTTGTTTATTCTCTGTAAGATCTGCCAGCTCCTGCCAGGCATTTTTCTCTTCAGTCCAACTACTGTAAGTTTATTATCAATATCGAACACCGGCGGTGTTTTAAAAGCTGCCGCCATTTTGAAATTCTCTCACGCTGAATCCAACTCTGATAATCCGCCGATCCGCCGATTTTCTGTACTGTGTAACAGTTCTCATTTAAAAACATACACTTTCTTCCATCTATAAACGCTTTGCTGAATTTCATTTTGCACAACTACCCTCTGCTACCACGAAAAGATGACACCATAATGAAACACATGTTTATGCATTTAGGCACTCTTCCAAGCCAACCCCTATTCAATACGAGGCTACTAACATGAAATATGACAGTTTAACATTATGCCTAAGTTAAGTTTGGTTCTTTGTTAAGAAAATTCTTGCAAGTTTGTAACTTTGATTCAGGTATGAAGATCATTGTTTGCCATCTCTCATAAAGTGCACATACGCAACTTTTCATTAAGTTTTTCATAAAGTGCTTATACTGGGTATACAATGTCGACTATACAAACTGCATCCACTATTGCCATATTGAAATATTTTGGGAATTTAATTAGGTGGAAAGATGGGAACTCGACAGGGGAGATTATGTTATTTAGCAAAGAGAGGAAACATCTCAGAGAATGTCCATATAACTGATTGAAGTTAATACCTGAAAATTATCCTTCACCTCTGCTTGCCAAGGTAATCATAGCTATAAACGTTGTCCTACGCTGAGAAAGGGAAAAAGTAAGGCTTTAACTACCAACACAAATGTAGGCAACAGTTCTCCCCAAAGAACGTGAGTGTTACCAACAAAATGTTACAAATAAAAAAAATTGATTTGGGCGATCAAGGGACAAAAGAAAGACAAGTAGATAAACGAACTAGAACGAAATTTAAAAGCCTGCTTTCGAAAAACACTCGGGAAAGCCCCTAGTACTCACCTAATGACAATTGCAAAACTGGAAGAAAGGCTTCGTTATTTACAAATAATTTGACAGGGCCAGTAATATCACACTATTCATTGATCCGAAGAATAAAGGGCGATGATTAGCACAGTTTCAGGATGCCTAAGTTCTTGTCCTGTTTGTAATTATGGTTCACTGTTCAGTGATAAATACCGACAATTGCCCGTCGTATCTGTACACAGTAAATAGGCAACTCGACAGGTCTAAAGATGTACATTAACAAGTATATCGGAAATAAGTATACAGAAAATATTTCACCTTTATAACATCTCACTTATTGAATTTAATCATCCTGTTTTTCCGTCTTTAGTTCAGTTGGCGGATGGTGAGGATGGACTCCAAGGGACGGAAATGAATAATTTTGGAAAAATTTTCATCCGGAGAAAAGCAGTGAGTGGTTTGGCTCACTAGCGCGCTTTGATTTTTTTATATTGTTGTTTTGCTTATTATAAGTATTAGTTTGAGTAGTTTGTTTCCTACCTGTTTCGCATGACGGTGTTCCATCACCATTCATCGTCTTGAAGTGAGGCGTAGGGGCGATGAGAAACGTCGTTTCAGGTGCCTTAGGTTGTTGTGTTTTTGTAATCACAATCCCCAGTTCAATGTTTAGTACCGACTATGGCCCCTCGGTCAGTACAGAAGAACATTGAATAGGTATCGTAGGACGGTTATGCGATACCAAGTGGGAGAGTTTTACCATAAACCAATAATTTGGAGCAACTACATGTATCATAGTGTTAAGTAGTAGCTTGGGTAGTTTGTTTCCTACCTGTTTCGCATGACGGTGTTCCATCACCATTCATCGCCTTGAAGTAGGGCATAGAGGCGATGAGAAACGTCGTTTCAGGTGCCTTAGATTGTTGTGTTATTTGTGATCACATTTCCCCGTTCAACGCTTTAGTATGATCATAGCCCATTGGTTATCTACGTAGGAGCATTGAATAGGCGTATCTCGACGAGGTCTAGGGATATTCACGGGGACAAATTTTGCAGTTTAACCAATAATTTGGAACGACTACAAATAAAATAAAAAGTTATTTTATTCATAATTCGAGTAATGATTAAAGTAATGGTAAATGGTAATTGAGGTAGTTGTTTCCTACCTGTTTCGCATGACGGTGTTCCATCACCATTCATCGCCTTGAAGTGGGGCATAGGGGATGAGAAACGTCGTTTCAGGTGCTTAGGTTGTTGTGTTATTTGTCACAGTTCCCGTTCAACGTTTAGTATGACCTAGCCCATTGGCTCTGTACGCAGCAGCTTTGAATAGGCGTATCTCGAACGAGGTCTAGGGATATTCACGGGGACTAACTTCGCAATTTAACCAATAATTTGGAACGACTACAAATAAAATAATTATTTCATAATTAGAGTAATGATTAAAGTAATTGTAAATGGTAATTTAAGTAGTTTGTTTCCTACCTGTTTCGCATGACGGTGTTCCATCACCATTCATCACCTTGAATTAGGGCATAGGGGTGATGAGAAACGTCGTTTCAGGTGCCTTAGGTTATTGTGTTATTTGTGATCACAGTCCCCCGTTCAACGCTCTAGTATGACTCAGCCCATTGGCTCTACGCAACTTTGAATAGGCGTATCTCGAACGAGAGATCCATGGGGAAATGCGATTTTTACGAATTAACCAATGATTAGAAATGACTACACCTAGTGTTACTGATATGTTTGATTTTCCTTATGCTCCCTCTGTCTTCCGAGGCTAAGGGTTACGTTTCTTCAATTTAAGCATAGTTGGGGATTCAGGACGACGGTTGGAAAGGGATGCTGAGGCTTTTCAGGACGATTTACAACTTCTTCTAACCTGAGAGAGGTGGTAAGTAGCCAAGAAATTTTTGTTGTATTCTTTGTAGGCCCCTATCATTGGTAAAGTTGCAAGTAGCTCATGCTTTCAGTTGTCCTCACTCTTCATATGCGTCTTCATTTTCACTTGGTTAGGGTATTTGGACGTTGATAAACGCTTTTCAGGTACCTTAGGCTGTTTTTATCCTTAATCACCTTCCTCTTTCAATGTTCAATGCTTAGTTTCACGAATCATGTCATTTCGCAGACAATGGGTTGAGTGGGAAGAGGTTGCAGTTCAGACAATGTTTTGGAACAATCAAAAGAATCAAAAGTACTCTTTCTTATTGCTTGGAGCCAAGGGAGTCGATGCAAAGACGTTTGAGAGCTATTTGTTTCCTAAACCAGGTACTGATAAGATTTTGGCACTTTTTTACTATAATTCTTGTATATTTAGCCGTGTCTTTGTTTAATTTCTTTGACTTGAGATCTCCTTCCTTGGATTTATAAAGAAAGACATTGGATATTGAAAGGAAAAGCATTATTTTTGAAACGGAAAATGTAAAGACATAGATCCATGCTGTTTTGTTATGATGGCGAAAGTTTCAACCTGAAGCTGTGAAAGCCAGTGACATTACAAGGAAGCAATGATTAGTACACATTGGTTGTGAACACAGAAAGGCAAAACGAAACCTTCTACACCGTGACCCGTAAAAAGTCTCGCAAAATCAACTTATTCTTAGAAAGATCTTCTTCTTTTTATTAAAGCTCTAATCATTTTGCACCTCTTTTCTCTTTAGATGTGGTTGGGTCATTTGAAAAGACGGTATCGTGGCCAGCATATTTAAATAAATAACTAGCAACAAGAACGAAAATAGAAAGACTGCATTTGTGGCTAAGGTTTGGGAGACCCCATTGGAGAAGAAGACAAAGAGGCTTTTTATCTGTACCAGGTAAGTCCTGTCTTCTCACTTCTTTATGTTGCAGTTTTGACACGGCAAAAAAGACATTCTACAATCCTGGATGAGATGTTGCGTACGAGGAGCAGTATAAAATGTGAACGGCAACAGGGACGCATGCAATGTGCAAAGTTTGCAGATATTGAGCTTGCAAAAAGGAAATCGAGCTTTTAGAAGTTGTAACTTACAGGATTAGCCAAAAAGAATTTAATTGCACAGGGTTGTATGTTAAGCAATTTATGAAACTAGAATTTTGATGTAGTCAGCAACTAGTGGTTTTTTCAATGCTTCAAAACTTCACGATTATTCTCTGATTTGATTACATTTTCAAGATATGAATGTCACCAATTTGTAGATCATTTATATTTTGAATTCTTAAGTCCCCACACAACACTTTCAAGTTTCAAAATCTGGTATTTGTAGTTTATTTGGTATCATTTTCGCAGGAAAATGTGTAGAATCACGAAGAGCTTCATACTATCTTTCGATGGCTTAGTCTATCTGTAATCTTTTCTTTCCATCAGGATAAAACTCAATTAGTGTTTTTTCTAACCAATTTGTTTTAATTCTAGAAAATGTTCCTCACATGGTTGTGAACGGAAAACAGCCTGTGAAAATTGGCCAACGAAAGACAAGAGACAGAAATGAGAAATTCTGTTCATTAAACGAAGCAAAACACGATCCATGTACATGAATCAAATTACAACCCTCTACCAATGTGCATACCTCATCCTGGTTTCAACCAAAAGTAAGAAGTGTTGCTTTGTACTCATTCTATCCCCTTGGTGTCATAGTGCTTACGGCGAAAATTGTGACTAGAATGCATTTTCGAATGTACCATTCCATCGTCTTGATAAAAAGGTAGCGAAATATGCTTTTAGTTAAGCCAAATACCTGCGAGGAGAACTTGATGGCCTATGCGACGGGAACCTGATGATCGATGAGTCATTCCAATTAACGTTAAGTGTGGCAGTCACCTTGAAATCATAGTGAGAACTATCTTTTAAACAGTAAGTTATACTGAAATTTATTGTACCATCAACCTAGGCTTCATTGCTGATGTAAGAATGCTACCTGTATTTGCTCTTCTATTGAAATATGCCTATAGCTTTGTGAATTATTTTCATAAAATGCGAAACTAGACTTTCTTTCAACTGGCCTTTTATCAACTCTTTTCAATGCAACAAGCTCTTGTCAGATAAATATCCGTTGTACTCCATTTATTATTATGGTTAAGAGACATTTAGTAGATTCTTGTGATATGCATTATGATTCTGTCGGAGGAAAGTTCCACGCTTCAAGTATGCCTACGCTTCAAGTCAAAAGACTTCAACTTCGTTTTTCGTATTGTGAGACTTTCAGTTAAAAGGATGACTGACGAATGCTTAATTAGACACAAATTTATATTTGCTCTGAGTGGTCGTTATCACAGCCAGCCAATTCTAACAAGCAACATCTCTATCTTTAATTAATGATTTAACAGGACTTAGAAATTTAGTTTCGGTGAAAACGTAATTGGAATAGAAAACGAGGTATTTCTCTGAACTTTCTATTCTTGAGCTTAATTTGAATTCCGTGCCCAAACGATTATCCACTAAAGTCTCTCGCTTTTCCCATTTGATAAGGGCTACCATGGACTATGGGGCTACAAGGGACTTCAGCTAAGTGTGGGCTAAAGTATCTTATTCCTTTGTGAACAACAATACAAAGAAGATTTGGCCATCTTTTCGTGAAGTTTATTTTGCCAATCGCAGAATGATCTGTAAATTCCTGCTTTCCTTACCCTTTTGGAAGAAAATACATTACTTTTAACTTCGCTTCACATCATTTTTAGCTTCTTAACTGAAAAATAGCTTCACTAAAGGAGCCGTAAATCTGTCTTTTTGGTCCAGACAAGAATCAATGTATAGATGCTCCGTTAATTGTTATGCTAAAGTTTGACATGTCCCTCTCCAATTACAAAGCTCAGATACGCTAGGAATCGTGTAACCTATTCATTTTGGTTCATTAGTTTGCAGATAAATATAAATACACAACATGAAGACTTTATAATGAAATTTCGATGTATTCTAGATTCCCAACAAGTGGCGTGCTTTGTTCAAACAAATGTGGAACTGTGGTCTCATGTGATTACAGAAAGGTGGTCACATCAAGGTGACCGCTATCATGGCTTCAAAAACAAGTCCAGTTGCTCGATCCACTCCTTTTTAAAGCAGTGATTGAAGTGGCGGTTTGTTTCAGCAAGAATTGGTACTCGAATGCATTCAATATAATGTGACAAGAATTTACTGTCTCATGTGTAATTATGCGGAGGCTTAGATCCGCCCCTGTTTTCCCTACCATCAATGAGGGTTCACTTTTCCTTCCAGTACTGATATACCGAAAAGGCAGCAACCGCAACTTTTTCAAAGCATTAACCGCTTCTCTTTCCTGAGTGTGCGGAAATTTGATTGAATAAAAGCAATATTGAATAAAGGTATTTGACAAACACTCTATGATATCCATTTCAGTAGAAGGGCAAAAAACAATCAAATGTAAAAAAACTTGAGCTAAGACGTTTTGTTCTCGATATAGATTTTTGGTCTTTTCAGTCCATATTATTGCATAAGATTTCTGGAAGATTATGGTTTGCAGAATGCAACATACAATATAATTTGCTACATAGTACGCGAGAAATACCAAAAAGATGTGAATAAATGAAAAGTTGTCTGTAGTTTGAGACAGCATTCTAGTCCTAGTAAAGCGAGTATTGCATTAAAATGCCATCGTCACGCAAGCTATACTTTCCTTAAGATGGTGGTAAAACCGCCAAAGAAACGTTTGATTTCTGGCGTTGCTTCTTGACAAACATGGCATTCATGAAGGTCTCTTGACAGTGATGTGGCTGGACCATTTTGGTTGGGTGGCGTTTAGAAAAAAAGTGGCCAACTTTACTTTTCTGACCAACTTTTTCTCCACAGAAGGTTTCGAGATTTCGAGTACTGAAGACTAAACCCTACTACTCTAAAATTTTTGGATGCTCGGGTGCAGGTAGGAGATATGCTGGAAAATGAAGGAAGATTGGAACATGGAATTGACGACAGGTCACGTAGTGTAGTGGAATTGGGTGTTGAAACGCTCTAATCCTGACAAATATGATATAAATCTGTAATTTGGCACAGATGTTCTATTCTATGTTAGATATGACAAAAAAGCCCCATTAATTGGGAATTGGAAACCCCATATATGGGCGAGCCCCATAGTGGCCAACCGACAACAGGGAATCAAATCTTTTTTTCGCCAAAACTACATAACATGTACATCTTCTGAAAGGAAAATGCATTATGTACAACTTTTTTAAACATGTTTACCGTTAGTAAGTGAGTTCAATTAAAAGGTGGAATAAAGAAAAGGCCAAGCGAATATTGAAATGGCGCGCAGATAATTATGCAATAAATGGAATGTGTGCCTTATGTAACGAATAATTCGAGAAAGAGTCAGCGGTGAAGGTAAGGATGAAAGGACTGAAAACACAGACCCGAGTCAGTGGAGAAAGATATTTTTCTGACTTGCAAAGGTACGTTTTATCAATTAGTGCTGGTGATACTATGTGAATAAATGTAATAAAGTTTGGAGCATTTTAAGTCGAAATGTATTTATGATAGACGTCCATAATAGACGCAGTGTTAACTTCTTCTTTAGCTACTTGAATAATCCCCTATTGGTACAGTCGTGGTTCATTGTGACTGCAGAAGAATGTTGGTTGACACAAGAAAGGCGTCTACAGCAGATCCTCCAAGAAAGAAGCTACAATCTCTGCCAAAAGTAATTGGAACACCTTGAACATTAAGTGATTCTTCAACCCCCGTTCTATTCCTGTGTCCCCTTTTAGGTTGCAACCCCTTCCCCCTAAAACATTGTTGGATCGTTAGGTGAAAGCCATAGCTATATGTAAATTCATCACTTGAGTTTGTAGAGTTATTTTCTTTTGCGCTACACAACATTGTTTGAGGGGCGAGGTGATTAAGCACGCTGCGCGATGCGTAAATTAGAGCAAGTGTTCCAGACTTTTGGCAGAGATTGGAGCATGTTTTCTCTGCTCCACAGTAGCTGAGCGCAAGGGTTCAATTCAGAACTATGCCTTTATTGTCAATACTCATTTCTCGATGGGTGAGCAGAGTTGATGAAAGGGGTACATGCGCGTCTGCTCACATGCAATAATCTCATTTTTATATTATTTTTGTCGGGGTAAAGCCGTAATTCTACTACACTAACAAGCTCCAGTAGAGCAACATATTTTGCTAATTCTTTAAATTTTAAAGCAGACATTCGAAACATTTGAAAAATAATTTTGAATCGGACACTTTTTTTTATCGAATAAGCAAGAGGTAGTCTCACCTTTACCGATTCCCTTAAAGTGCATATGACACGAACAGTTTTATTCGCTTAAACTATCAACTAAACATCGCTGGTAACGATGGTGAACTTCGATTTTTCATTTTCAACGTACTTTTCTCGAAAATCGGGGTTTTCTGACACTCACTTTGGCCAAAATGTGTCATAAGAAAAACGCGGTCGGGCAGGCGGTCACATGACCTCTGTGACGTAAAGTGGTTGTGTATCGTTCAAATAGAACTGAGCTGCTGTATGGTTTGACTATGTGATGGCACAACTGTTCTCCCCCAGAGGGGTTTTTTGCATTATTATTACTCAAGCAATGTCTGAAAACTGCTGCACCAACAGAAGCTCGATGCATTGTTTAACTTTGCACAAGTTTTGACGTTCTCCTCGATACCTGTTTTTGACACCAGAAACACTCTGGTGGGGTTCTGCCTATTGTATTGGTTCCCCGGCAGTACACTATTTTAAGGCATATATAGTATTGGGGGCTCCAGACTCCTGCTTCTGATGGCTTTGACAGATACTAAAAGTTCCTGGTAACTGGACAATCTACTACATTAGGCACTCCTTGCCTCACCAATGTCAATGTCAGCATTTTTGTACATTAAAACATCCCTGATGTTAATTTTTCAGTTAGTTTGATAACTTTCTAAAATATTTGCTATACATAATCAAACTAAATCAATATCTCCTGTAATGTTTAAAATATTTAATTAAAACTTTCTTTGGGGTACAGATGCAAAATTCAAGCGAGAAAATTGATTAACAAAAACAAAAAATGTGTACATATTTAATTATTTCTCTTTATTATTTTCATTTTATAGCTTTCACATTTCAAAGTTTATTGTTAGGTAAACGTGATACACAAGTATTTGTTAAAAACCAGTGCGAAATATCTTCCACAGCTCATAAAAGGAACAAACATTCATGAGAGACCATCGACTACTGAGGCGACAAGTTTATCCGATGTTGCATCCACTTCAACTGCAAAAGTAGACACAGAATACCAGATAAGCGACTCTGTTCAACTTGATGAGCCTGACCAAAAAGAGCGTGATTTTTGGATTCAATGTACACCCGGTCCGTGATGCACTCAAAAACAAGCTTCCGATACGCCGCAGTACAAGCTTCCCATGGACTTCCTTGGCAGCATCGGTACTCCCTTGCACCAACAAGAAGCCCAGTTTGACACTTACCACACACACACCTAAGAATTAATAACAATCAAAATATAAACCAACCCCAAGCCGTTTTCGTTTTGGCAAGTCATATTTTAACTTTGCCCACAAAACTCATCAGCCTAGGCTAGGCCATTTTTGGAAAACTTTTATCAGGTTATGGTACCTGAAAACAGCCACGATGCAAAGCGAATACGGAATTTCTAACTTTAAAACTCAATGACGATTTATCCTCCTCACCATTCAT
Source organism: Nemopilema nomurai (assembly GCA_003864495.1). Taxonomy (NCBI): domain Eukaryota; kingdom Metazoa; phylum Cnidaria; class Scyphozoa; order Rhizostomeae; family Rhizostomatidae; genus Nemopilema; species Nemopilema nomurai. Next base: position 552,613 of record ML133451.1, read on the forward strand.
TCAGAGGAATAATTCCTCGCCGTCGATCAAGCAGTTGGGAAGGCCGTATCCTCATCTTCTGCCTGGTCTCTTTCGTCAGATTTTGAAGCAAAAAATCGACTTTGAAACAGCTGTAACTACGAAAGTACACGTCTTTCGAAAATTTTAAGGTTATTTTCGTAATCAGCGTACTCGATTTAGTCAGACGGTGAAATAAAAATTTTCGTGTCATATGCACTTTAAGTCAAAGTTGTGTCTTTTCTAGGTAGTTTCAAGCACAGATAACATTCTACTTCTTCAATTTCCAACAGTTTCTGTCGCATGAAAGGGAATAGCATAACCTTTCTTCGTCGATTTACAGCTGCAATGTGATTCTGGCTGTCATCCCGTCTCCATTTTCTCGTGTGGACGGGGTTTTCTTTTCTTTCATACTTCTTTACGCTTGGGCAAATGGTGGTCGACCTTTAGTCAGCAAATGTCTCACCATAAGTTCGAAATGATGGAGTTTTACCAGTGTAATATGCCTCTTTCCACAGCATTTGGAAACTAGCGCAGGCAACAACATCAAATTTTACGCTCCGTGCGCTACGATTCTTGGCCTGCGCGCAATAGACCCTGCTTAGTANCCTCTGTGACGTAAAGTGGTTGTGTATCGTTCAAATAGAACTGAGCTGCTGTATGGTTTGACTATGTGATGGCACAACTGTTCTCCCCGAGAGGGGTTTTTTGCATTATTATTACTCAAGCAATGTCTGAAAACTGCTGCACCAATAGAAGCTCGATGCATTGTTTAACTTTGCACAAGTTTTGACGTTCTCCTCGATACCTGTTTTTGACACCAGAAACACCAAAACATTCCTTTGATGAGATGCTGTACCTTCAGTCCGCAAACCAAAACAAGACGAAGAGCTTGGCAAGCGTCAAAAGCTCATGGTGAGTAATATGTTTGATATTGTTTTGGATAACTGCCTATTGTATTGCTTCCCCGCCAGTACACTATTTTAAGGCATATATAGTATTGGGGGCTCCAGACTCCTGCTTCTGATGGCCTTGACAGATACTAGAAGTTCCTGGTAACTGGACAATCTACTACATTAGGCACTCCTTGCCTCACCAATGTCAATGTCAGCATTTTTGTACATTAAAACATCCCTGATGTTAATTTTTCAGTTAGTTTGATAACTTTCTAAAATAATTGCAATACATAATCAAACTAATTCAATATCTCCTGTAATGTTTAAAATATTTAATTAAAACTTTCTTTGGGGTACAGATGCAAAATTCAAGCGAGAAAATTGATTAACAAAAACAAAACATGTGTACATATTTAATTATTTCTCTTTATTATTTTCATTTTATAGCTTTCACATTTCAAAGTTTATTGTTAGGTAAACGTGATTCACAAGTATTTGTTAAAAACCAGTACGAAATATCCTCCACAGCTCATAAAAGGAACAAACATTGATGAGAGACCATCGACTACTGAGGCGACAAGTTTATCCGATGTTGCATCCACTTCAACTGCAAAAGTAGAAACAGAAAGCCAGATAAGCGACTTCGTTCAACTTGAAGAGCCTGACCAAAAAGAGCGTGATTTTTGGATTCAATGTACACCCGGTCCGTGATGCCCTCAAAAACAAGCTTCCGATACGCCGCAGTACAAGCTTCCCATGGACTTCCTTGGCAGCATCGGTACTCCCTTGCACCAACAAGAAGCCCAGTTTGACACTTACCACACACACACCTAAGAATTAATAACAATAAAAATATAAACCAACCCCAAGCCGTTTTCGTTTTGGCAAGTCATATTTTAACTTTGCCCACAAAACTCATCAGCCTAGGCTAGGCCATTTTTGGAAAACTTTTATCAGGTTATGGTACCTGAAAACAGCCACGATGCAAAGCGAATACGGAATTTCTAACTTTAAAACTCAATGACGATTTATCCTACTCACCATTCATTCAGAGGAATAATTCCTCGCCGTCGATCAAGCAGTTGGGAAGGCCGTATCCTCATCTTCTGACTGGTCTCTTTCGATTGCCGTGCCAGCTTCGCCTGGCTCCGCGTCCGAATTTCCCCCAGACGAAACGAATTGTTCGTTCTGGTATGGTAAAAAAGCCCACCAGAAGCACCTATAAGCTCTTCTTGTTCACTTTCTTCGAAAACTGAAGCCATCGAGCTCTAACATTCTCTGTCGACACGATTACATGGTCGCAAGTAAAATTCCGCCGTACTGTTTCTTGTTAGGAAGCAATCTAAACTTTTCACTAACACAACTACTTTACGTCACTTCCTGTCAAACTCGACCCAATCCCTTATGATAGATTTTGAAGCAAAAAATCGACTTTGAAACAGCTGTAACTACGAAAGTACACGTCTTTCGAAAATTTTAAGGTTATTTTCGTAATCAGCGTACTCGATTTAGTCAGACGGTGAAATAAAAATTTCGTGTCATATGCACTATAAGTCAAAGTTGTGTCTTTTCTAGGTAGTTTCAAGCACAGATAACATTCTACTTCTTCAATTTCCAACAGTTTCTGTCGCATAAAAGGGAATAGCATAACCTTTCTTCGTCGATTTACAGCTGCAATGTGATTCTGGCTTTCATCCCGTCTCCATTTTCTCGTGTGCACGGGGTTTTCTTTTCTTTAAATCTTCTTTACACTTGGGCAAATGGTGGTCGACCTTTAGTCAGCAAATGTCTCACCATAAGTTCGAAATGATGGAGTTTTACCAGTGTAATATGCCTCTTTCCACAGCATTTGGAAACTAGCGCAGGCAACAACATCAAATTTTACGCTCCGTGCGCTACGATTCTTGGCCTGCGCGCAATAGACCCTGCTTAGTATTCAAGTGGTGATCAAAAGTCCCCACCTTATGTTTTAATTAAACTACGAGACAGGTCAATGAAGCCTTTGGCAAATCGGGCTAAATTGGAGAGTAGAGTGTCGTTTGTAACGCTGGCTGAAGAAGGACAAGGATAATATTCGACAAAATACTTAACTAGCAATATATTGTGTTAACTAGCAATACCAGAAACAATTACCGTCGTGGAATATATCAGCTTTTGAGATCTATCTAATAAGCACTGAAGAAATTTTCATACACAGGGCCTCTGACTCAAGTTTTGAAGTAGAGGGTGGCCAAATTTGTCTTTACCCTTTCTGTGCCACGCCCCAGAGACCTTGCTTGCCAAGACAAGCTGCTGGGTCTTCAGTTTAATTTATGCTCTTTTTCAAAAGCTTGGTTTGCTTTTCTTAATAATTATTGACTCATCGTGTGAGAACTTTAACTTTTTGGAAAGAAGCAAAATAATACGGGAAGCAAAAAGCAAAAAGGTTAATCAAATAACAAGCAAATGTTAACCATAGATTTTATGACAATCTGATTTCTTGAAAGTACCAAATGAATGGTACCACTCTTAATGCAATGACACAATTTGATCCCTGCGTTACAATTCAGCTCATCCTGATTGTAACGAAATCCGTGCAGGTTAACTGAATATAACTATGAAGGTAAGTCAGTCGTGATTCAGGATATGAGGAATACAGCGTACAAACCAGGGTCTCTTATTAGCGTATGTGATATGCTTGCATTGCATATACATTCTGCAGAAATGCACGGATTTAAACTGAAGTCAACAATCAAGTATGGATCCTGTAACAAAATATTTCAAACTTGCAAAATGTGGAGGAAGCAATTACACGCTTTTTTTATAAGGAACCTACCACAAGGCCTAGTTCCAAAAGTTCCTTATTCGTACACCTCAAGTCATCAGATTTTAGTACCAAAAGTTCCTTAAAAGTTCCTTAATTTTCAATGCACATCAATAAGCTTTAACACTGGCGGCGAGATAGAATATGCGGAAACTACTCGATGAAGCACTTGACACACGAATAGCAAACAATCTATGCGAGTATTGGCTGCAAATGAATGGAACGGGCTTTTTAGCTCTTGTTGCTTGCAGTTATAAAAAAATTACTAATCGAAAAGTTCTTTAGGGATTTCGTTTTTAGTAGTTTAAGTTCTTTAAATACTTCGGTCTTCTTCATGTAGGTTCCTTATAAAGTGGTTCCTTATAAAAAACCGTGTACATGGATTCATGTGTCCTTGGGTGCCCGAAATGTGTCCAGAATTAAAATCAAATCTCCTAGATGGCTTTGATAGTATTTTGGAAACCCTAGGATTTGGCGTGTACTCGCTTCGTCCTCTAGTTTGTGGTTAACTTCAGAAAAAGAAGCAAAATGCCCTTCAAGCAGTGGTAACAGCAATCAGAAAAAGAATGGCGAGGGAGAGTTTCAGGACCATTCCCTATAACTTAAACGAATCCTTAAATTTTTCTGCTATTTTCTCAATCTGGTCATTTCTGATCAATCAAAACCACTTTTAAAGTTGATCCATCCAGCCCACTTTTAAAGTTCATCAATCCAACCAACATTAAAACGCGATCCATCGAACACACTTTTAGAGTTTATCCATCCTGGTTTTCAATGAACTGTATAATATAAGAAACAGGTTTGAGTCCTGAAGCCGGAAAGAGCTGGTAAAGTCTGGCTTTCAGTATGCCATTCTTAGTTAGTATGATCCATCACAGACTAGGTACCTTCGCGTTAAGCTAACAAGTGTCAACCTATCATGGGAAGAGGTTTAGCAGGTTTCTGCAAAAAGCTTTTACTTTCGACAAGAACCAATGATGTATTCGTGTTAAAGCTCGGATCTCTGCTGAAACTGGTTGCTTTTAGCAGGAGCCAAGAATCATGCAATGTGTGTTGTATGAGTCCAAGTATCTGTCTTATGGGAACGCTGTCCTAATTGTATACATCCTGAAACGAAGTTTTTCTTCAGCAAAAGGACAGCAGCAAAAACGAAGTTTTTCCAACAGCTGGACAGTTGCCTTGCGAATTTCCTAGAAGGGACTTCATACGATGACTTTATATCGTATTTCATTGAACGAGCAGTGAGCTTTTTATTCAGAATATACAAGCAATTACGAACTTTGTTCATTATAATGTATTGTAATTCATTATTGTGCTTTTCGTGATCAGATGTGAAGTATCAATGACCCAAAGCTAAGCATTTTTGCAAAATATTTAACGTTTTTGCTTAACTAGTTTAATTTGGGCTACTGCAATTTGTAGGACTTGATTTTTTTGTAGACAATGTACATCGAGTTTGAAAATTCAGTTTTTCTCTGATGAAAGCAAAGCTGTTTTCTCGAAGGATTCAAATTTGGACAAAGTCGAAGAAAAAGGAGATTGATGAATGATTATCCTGAATGCTTTTCTTCTCCGATGCAAATGTCGGCAATCATGATCAGAAGGTGGCACATTTGCCTGCCCTTCTTTTCATTTGCCTTGCCATCCGTTTGCAATATATTTCTTCGTCTTCTTTTTCTTCATTCCGCCAGCTCCTGCGAAGCATGCCAACCGCCGGAGGAGCCTTGAACTTCTTTTTCCATTCTCAACTTCATAGGAACATCTTCTGTTCATTTGCATCCATTTTACAGACTATGCTAACAATTGCAAAGTTTTCAAAGAACTTCTTGCCACCTTTTTCACATCGTAAACTTTTTCACATCTACTTCTTTTGCTCCTCCGAAGGAACTAACTGCCAAGAAATCAAGTTAATCAAATTTCGCCGAATTTTCTACACATTTTACAAAGCCAAAATGTTCCGTGAATTGTTCCAAAGAAATCTGGTACAATATACTGTATATGAGAAGCTAGGCTTTTTTACAAAAGCATCATTGCCATTTCAAATATAACTCAACCGGAGACTTGCCAATTAATTTCTTCTGCAACAATGCACTGCAAAAATTATGCCTATTCATGCCCAACAACAATTGTGATAAAATCAATTATTATATTAAAGAAAAAAACACTTGATACTTTAATTTTTATAAAGTCGATTCTAATTTTTTAAAACTTTGCAGGTTGCACATACAAATCTGGCAAAGAATCGACCACAAAATTTGTTGCTACCTGTAACAAAATAATGACATTTACTCATATGGATCTTTATCTCCTTCTTTTAGATCGTTTCGTGTTGGGCATAAACGTTTGCGTAAAAGGAATTTACCAGTACAGCCTCACAAATAAAGTGAGGTATTGTTCTTGGACTGCACTTACAATTTAAAGACATGGCATTTTGACTAAAATAATACATTTTTTGCTTCAGAATGAGAAACTTGCAGCAGAAAAAGTTATGACATTCCTTTGGCTGCAATTTTATAAACAAAACCCTCTATACCAAAACGAAACAGTTTATTTTACATTTTAATTATTTATGTTAAATATTTCTAATAAACCCTCTTCAAATATGAAATTTAGAAGCAAAAAATTTCTCCGGTTCACAGCCTTGAAGCCGTCAGTTCACTAGACTCTGATTTAGCAAAGTTTTGGCTTTCTTGAGTGTTTTTTCACAACTTTGTTGAGAGTAATTAAACCATGATCTTCGAAGTAGATGTTTGTATCATCAACAGAAAGGGAGGACGAAATCTTGGAAGACGATATGGGAAGATCATTAATGAAATTAGAAGCAAAAGGGGCCCAAGGACAAACCCTTGGAGCATACCAAAAATAAAACTCAAATGACTAGAAATGAAACCATTTACAGATTTCTACTGACTTCGGTTAGTAAGATAAGAGCTAAACCACCCCAGAGCTGTCCTTTAAATACCATCATGTTCCAAATTGGATTGATCAATTTAAAAAGTGGGTTGGATTGATCATTTTTAAAAGTGGGTTGGATTGATCAACTTTAAAAGTGTGTTCGATGGATCACCTTTCAAAAGTGGGTTGGATTGATCAATTTCAAAAGTGGGTTGGATTGATCAACTTTAAAAGTGTATTCGATGGATTACCTTTCAAAATGGGTTTGATGGATTGCGTTTCAATGTTGGTTCGATTGATCAACTTTAAAAGTGGGTTGGATTGATAAATTTCAAAAGTGGGTTGGATTGATCAATTTCAAAAGTGGGTTGGATTGATCAACTTTAATAAGGCGGTACCGCTGCATGAGATTTCGGGCTTTGTTGTGTTCGCTGTGGATCTCCTCCATAAAATTGTTGCGAAAAGGGTACATCATAGAATTTCCGGATTAGTAAAAGCTTCTAATTTTGATGGGTATTTCACGTAATCCCCTCCCAGTCTCTGCTTTATTTTAAACGTTGTCTGAAAAAGTCAAAATCGTTTAGTATTGAGGTTATCACACCTTATTAACTAACTTTGAAAAGACCCACAAGTCCAGATCCACCAAAGTTATTCGTTTGTCTTTGTTCTAAAAGGTGGACCTGAGTTGCGTCAATGCAGACTCTTTGTTGAGTAGCCGAATGGGTCTTTGATCTTTTGAGTGCATTCCCTTGAACAGCAAAATGTTGTAAAAGCAGTGCCTCAACAATTTTCAATACTTTAGATCCACTCTCTACAGCCATGCTTTTTCGTGGTAATGCAAAAACTGTGCAAAAAAGCATACCTAGTGGTGTATGGGCCACAAAAGTATGCAATTTAATAAGCCCGANTTAGACAAATATCTCATATAGCTTCTTGTTTCAAGTTTTTTGTAGATTCCACGTCTCAACAAGCTGCTAATAGAAAAAGATGAAAATTTTACCCTATTCTAAGTCAACAGTGTTTTAACTAGACTGCAAATCATTTATGAAGACATTGTTATCCACTATCCATCTCTTGATTGATATTCTCTCTCGAAAGTGCACTGCTAGCCTTATTTGTAGAATTTCTTTGTGTACAATAAACGAAAAGGGCCCTAAAGCTGACAAAATTAATGACCAGCTGGGTTTCGGTAGACACCCTCCTTCCCTTCCTTGCAAACCAATGGTGGTAACAAAGTGCGACTTGTCAACAAAAGTCACAAGCGTATTTAGATATCATAGAGGCTCAAACAAGCTCCAATCTTGTGGGGCACCAGTAACAAAGCCAGTTATGGAATCTCCAAATGCGGTGGGAAAGAACATGTAGTGTGCCACAACTTTATGTCCCATCCCTGCATCAAGCTCCGGGTTATTGTAAAAGTTATATTAATCCTTACAATATCTAAAGTCAAGTTTTATATTTATGACTTTGATACCACAATAAGAATCTATAGAGCTGTTCGATAGTGAAAGGAAGGGAGGAGGCAAGTCGAGGCAGTGCTTTTTTCTAACTAAGCAATGTGTGCTGTTGACCCAATCGCCAACTTAATAAATGTTTGTAAGAGTTAATTTACTTTTCATTGAAAGTGTTGTTTGGATTAGTGTTTTTAAAACGAATTCTTTTACCAATACTTGATCTATCAAAATTCGCGTAAATCTTGATCTCAACAAGCTGCTAATTGGACAGCACACGATCGTCTCAATAAAAGAAAATCCAAATTAAGATCTGTTTGGTTCAAAACTGAAATGAATACCAGTGAAAGAAAACACAACTATGCACAAATAGCGACTATCGTTATTCACATTTCTTGCCATATGTATAATATAAATATTGAATTTACCGTTTTTACATTTATACATACCTCATTAAGTGATGGGACGAAATCATCTCTACAGCTTCCAGCAACATATAGCTACTAAGTATTTCTGCAGAAGCCTAGTTTCAGTCTTAACCGCATACGAGTATCGTTCTTTTCAATAAACATGTCATACGCTGCATTCTGTTAACCATAGTTTCGATATTTACTGACTGAAGCAGTCACGATCTCATAAACTTCATCTGCTTCATCAATCAGATCTTCCTGGCATTGACCGTGGGTACAGAAGGAACTGTCTATTTCCACGTGATAACTCTCGTTTGTTCTGTGCAAGATTGTCCCTTCTTCGTTGCTCCAAGCTGCCTCTGCTACTGAGCTGTCTCTCCATTCATTCACAAATGACTCTCCAATAACGGGGCAAGACTGAGAATGCCCGTCGTGAATGCCCGATCGAAGCAAATGTTCTGTCTCTAGTGATCCATTCAAGCTGTAAAGAAAGACTGTATTCATTTAAACGTCTACTAATCATTTCTAACAGGAGTCAGACTTCTTTTCAAACAGAATTATATTTGTTGTCAACTCTTTGTCCTTAGAAAGGTTCTTTGAGAGCATAAGAATCTAAAATTAAGCCTTTTAGCCGAGCATATTTCAACCAACTCGCCACTGCTTTGCCGTTGCGTAATTTTGTCGCTACTGACTTGTTAGTTCAAAATGAATTGCTTTTAAACTATATTTGATTTCCAAGCAACAATGAAAAAGGTAACAATATATGCAATTGTATTAAAACCCCAGGTTAGAGCACATACCTCTTGACCGTTGTCAATGAAGAGCCCAGCAACTGATTCACCTGCTGGGAAACTCGTCTGTTCTTCTCCATGAGTTGCACCTCGACATCGTTGACAAAGGTATGGCCTGTCTGTTGCATGCAGCTCTCCAATCCTTTGCAAGTTGAGGTCAAGCATTGGTGGCATGTCATCGGTAGCATAGGTTTCCACAGTGGAGCTTCCAGCGGGCTGTCCATTTCCTGGAACACTGCTATACCACTCAGGGGGAATTGTTTGGGCTTCTTGAAGTCCATCATTGAAGGCTGTTAAAGGCATTTGCAACCCAACAATATTGTCATCTTCATCCCCATCAATCGCCCTCTCATCGGTTCATCCAGCCAAGTGGTCTAGGCGACACGATTTGCACTTCTCCTAAGTTCTCTCTATCAGCTTCATCTTCCGAGTCACTTTCAATAACTATCACCTCATTGCTGATAGTCGTATCATCGTTTGCTTCTGGTGGATCGCCACGGACGATGTCAATGCATCTTTGCAAATCGGAAAGAAAATCTCTTGTAGCTCGATCCCTTGGAGAGCCATGGAACAAAGTGAGTGATCCGCTCCGGCTGACTTGCTGTTGGTGGAGGGAGTTGAAGAATGGTGCGACTGCTTGTAAGCTATCGAGCTCGAAGCGCGTTCCGTCTCGCACGGGCGACAATCGAGTTCCTTCGCCTTCGTGGGTCATCTCCTCTGGTCCAGACTCGTATCCTTCGTCATCAACACCATCTTCGTCATAAAATGCAGGCTCAGCTCCTGCCATTGAGAAGACGGAAATGGTTGTCTATGCTTCAATCCATAAGGCAGTTGTGGGCCTACTCACTTTGCAATCGAAATTGCCTTGCATGAGCTGGTAGTAAGGTATTGAAAATGTTTAGAGTACTCTACAACTCCTTCTCACCAGTGTCATTTATCCAGTCTGATCATTTAAAACATTTCCTTATGCTTAAATCGAGTGGTTAAAGACAATGCCACAAATTGATGTAGGCAGTCAAATGCTTTAATTGATTAGAGAATGAAGAAAGACTTTTAGAAATACTAGTAACAATTGTTTAGGCCCCAGCAAACCGTAAAAATTTATAATCAGAACTTACTTTGGTGTTGCCGAGGTCTGCTTTCATTAATTGAATTTGCTTCAACGTTTCAGTCATCGGGTCAAAGTCAGGTAGAGGCATAATGTCATCTTCCCTGAAAAACATTGGATCATCAAGCTCGAAATCCGAGTCGAACTCAGGGTAATCAGAATCATCACTGTCTTGCTCTGGTGCAAAGAGCTTAGACGATCGAGCTGTCCACCATTCGGAGTATCCTGATCAATAGCATCTTGACAGAATCCAGATTGGAGATCGTCAGGGTCATCTTCACACTCAGTGTCGTACCCTGATTGGTCGTCGTCGCTCTCATATCCTTGATGCAGTCAGCTTGTTGAATTGGCAGCTCTCGTTTGAAATGTTTCGACTTCTTGCGTGTTGATGTTTTATGTTTCTTTCTTTTTAGGCCCCTTGATTCAGCACCAAACAGTGCGTTTCTGTATCCGTTGCAAAGTTTTCCTTTCAACATTGTCGATTGATTTGGCAGCGGCTTCGCATGTAGGCAACCATCTTCTTCATCCAATTCACCAACGTCGTCATGACTGCAGGAAGGCTTGCTAATACTGCGATAGCTTCTTTGTGGGAGCGATTGTTGGCGCTCAGATGATTGCACTTCTTGTTGGATAACTCTATTGGATGGTGATCCTCTTCCATCCAATTGGTTTTCACTATTGACCCTCCTTAGTCCTCTGGTGAGAACATGGGTTGTGTAGTCTTCCAATCTTTCGATCGTATTTGTTACAACGCCAGACTCGTCGAATTCTTCTTCGTCTGAACTGATAATGATGATGGAATCATCCAGTTCATCGATCCTGGAAGGAAACACAATTCTGATGTTATTTCTACTAGATCTTATTGTTGATGTCTTGTCGACAAAGCGAGTGAATTATTTTCCACTCAATATTCTTAACTTGAAAATTCGGCTTGGTTTACCTGAAGAATCTTTGACTTCTGTGTAAAGCTTCGTCTTGATAATTGGAATAATTGTTCTCCATAATGACAGTGTGATAGAAATATCTTGATTTCAACCAGTAGATGTTAGCTAACTCTGAACAGCTGCTTGAACTCAATAAAAGAGCGGTGGTAGGCTTCTGAGCGTCGCATTTATAGCATACAAGCCAGTCTCGATTGTTACGTCAGATTGTTATTAAAATTGTGACGTATGCCAATGAGAACGCTGTGGAGGCTCGCTATACAATTTTACCTTATGTGACTCGCGAAAAACTAGCGTGAGTTGGATTATAACTATCATTCAGGTACATTCAGTGGATTGATCGCTTCTCAAAAGTTAAACTCCATGTGTCAAAAACTAGCTTACGATACTTTGTGTGTGCTCTAACTGGGGTTTTAATACAATTGCATATATTGTTACCTTTTTCATTGTTGCTTGGAAATCAAATATAGTTTAAAAGCGATTCATTTTGAACTAACAAGTCAGTAGCGACAAAATTACGTAACGGCAAAGCAGTGGCGAGTTGGTTGAAATATGCTCGTCTAAAAGGCTTAATTTTAGATTCTTATGCTCTCAAAGAAACTAACATTTCTAAGGACAAAGAGTTGACAACAAATATTAATTCTGTTTGAAAAGAAGTCTGACTCCTGTTAGAAATGATTATAGACGTTTAAATGAATACTGTCTTTCTTTACAGCTTGAATGGATCACACTAGAGACAGAACATTTGCTTCGATCGGGCATTCACGACGGGCATTCTCAGTCTTGCCCCGTTATTGGAGAGTCATTTGTGAATGAATGGAGAGACAGCACCCATCACTTAATGAGATATATATAAATGTAAAACGGCAAATTCAATATTATATTATACATATAGCTAGTTTGTAAAAGAAATGTGATAACGATAGTCGCTATTTGTGCAAAATCGTGTTTTCTTTCACTGGTATTCATTTCAGTTTTGAACCAAACAGATCTTAATTTGGATTTTCTTTTATTGAGACGATGTGTGCTGTCCAATTAGCAGCTTGTTGAGACTCAAGATTTACGCGAATTTTGATAGATCAAGTATGGTAAAAGAATTCGTTTTAAAAACACTAATCCAAACAACACTTTCAATGAAAAGTAAATTAACTCTACAAACATTTATTAAGTTGGCGATTGGGTCAACAGCACACATTGCTTAGTTAGAAAAAAGCACTGCCTCGACTTGCCTCCTCCCTTCCTTTCACTATCGAACAGCTCTATAGATTCTTATTGTGGTATCAAAGTCATAAATATAAAATTTGACTTTAGATATTGTAAGGATTAATATAACTTTTACAATAACCCGGAGCTTGATGCAGGGATGGGACATTAAAGTTGTGGCACACTACCATGTTCTTTCCCACCGCATTTGGAGATTCCATAACTGGCTTTGTTACTGGTGCCCCACAAGATTGGAGCTTGTTTGAGCCTCTACGATATCCAAATACGCTTGTGACATTTGTTGACAAGTCGCACTTTGTTACCACCATTGGTTTGCAAGGAAGGGGAAGGAGGGTGTCTACCGAAACCCAGCTGGTCATTAATTTTGTCAGCTTTAGGGCCCTTTTCGTTTATTGTACACAAAGAAATTCTACAATAAGGCTAGCAGTGCACTTTCGAGAGAGAATATCAATCAAGAGATGGAAAGTGGATAACAATGTCTTCATAAATGATTTGCAGTCTAGTTAAAACACAGTTGACTTAGAATAGGGTGAAAATTTTCATCTTTTTCTATTAGCAGCTTGTTGAGACGTGGAATCTACCAGAAACTTGAAACAAGAAGCTAGATAAGATATTTATCAAAGAACTAATTAAAGTGACGCTCATCAAATTTGAACTGCCAATTAAAGACCTTTTCTTATGTGCCAATCCTTCAAACGGTGTTTGTACTTTTTCTTGTCAAAGTGTTTTCTTTCATTTCCCGCAATATTTGGCTTTACACCCAACAGTGGCCTAACCACCGTTTTCCGGCCCCTCCACGTTTTCGCCTCCCTGCAAACTTTCCTTTGTAGGCTCTTCTAACAAAGCTTGTATCATCTCTTCTACTTACATGTCCAAATCCCTTCAACTTTCTCTATTTCACCATGTTCAGGGTATCATCCTTTGCACCTAGGACTTGCAGATACCAACGTACAACGTACACCCTTTAGACGTGCTTTACAACCACGTTGAGAATACAGTCATTTGCAAACACTGATCGTCTTTTCGCGTCGCCTAATCTAAGCGTCCAGGTCTCTGAAGCGTACATAGCACAATCAGAGCATTCCGAGTCTCCATTTGATTTGGTTTCATATGTCTTTTCTAGACCAGATGTTTTGTCTGGGTCTGCCAAATGCACTACTAGCAAGAGCTATTCTCCGTTTTAAGTCATCAACACATACAATAAACCGACGAGTGAGTGTGTTTTGGATGGTCACAACACCCATAGTATTATCATACAATAGTTGAATGGTATTCACATATGTTGGGTTCACTCTTATCGCTAAAAGCATTTTCCAAAATGCATTTCTCCAGACTGGGCCAAATACCGATTTGAAATCTATGAAACTGAATTGCGCCGGGATAGACCGTTCTTGGGCCTCCTATATAGCTTGTCGGACAGCAAATATTTTCTTACCGTTCCTCGCCCTGGACAGAAACCATACTGACCTCTATTTTATTTAACCCTTTCCTTTATTCTATCCTGCAGACCCTTTAGAAAACTACTGCAAAGCATCAATAAAATGGCTAAAGCCAGGTATTGCACAACCGAAGAAAGTCCACAATATTTCCAGCTTTGATTACCTCCGTACTTATTTCGGGCTTCTCGCATCTTGCTTTTGTTAATTGCCGATTCAATTTTTGGAGTAATCATAAAATGTATTCATCCAGATCAATGTGAATTGTATTGAGCAATCGCGTCATTATTAAAGAAATTCTCGTCATATTGAGTGATGTGTTCTTCAAATAACTTTGTCATTTTAGCCAACTTAGCATGTTTTGTGCCATTTCTATCTTTTACCACAGATAATTGGTTGCTTGGCTCTCCTTCGAGTTCCTTATCTGTTTTGAGTAACATATGTCTATCCCCTTTCTTACCGCAATCCTTCAAAGAGTCTCGACTTTTTTCCGGAGTGCTTGCTCTTGCACGTTTTAAAGTTCCTCGTTCAATGCTGAGTAAAGGGCTCGGCTTTCTGCATAAATAGGGTGTTCCGACATCTTTTCTCTGCCTCTTTTCTTTTACAACACATGCCTGCTCCCCCTCGAGACATGCATTCTCATTTTTCCTGTTCCCCATGCCAAACGCTGTTTTGGAACATTTCTTTTGTATTAGTTTCTTCAAATTTCTAATAGAAGCAGTCAACTATACTTGTTCTTGCGACGCAAAGTTTTCGGGAGATTCCTCACTCAAATTGATCCAAATTGACCAAGTATATCAATGTTTATGCATGACACTTCTAGCAGATGTTCTGAGGCTTGCCTTCATCAGTTTATGTTTTAACGTTCCATTAACGTTCAAATATTTTTATGGTTTCTAGTTCTTTTGAGTAGAGTGCAGAATTGCCAAAGACATTGATTTTAGGTCTCATATTTCCCGTCCAACAATAGAAACGAAATGAACAAAAAGAAAGCCAATAAAATATCGATTAACCTTTGTAATATCATGCTATCGCAAGCTTTTTATACCCAAAAGCCTTTGTGAATCAATTTACATGTCAGGAATCAATGTTCAAATTAGTTCTCTCCTGCCTGCAGCTAATGAACTCCACCTGCCCGGGTAGAAATCACACTCTTTCTATCTCCTAGACCGATCGTCTGCCAAGGCTGTCGAGTACCGTCCACCTGGAGCATCTGGTTTGAGGACAGAGACCAGCCTTTGCCCAAATCACCGCTCGCAGAACACTTATAGTTTATTATTAAATTAAGTTGCAATGCCACAATTGTCAGAACACTAACAACAATTCTTCGACTTGCATGCATCCATCTCCCTCTAAGGGTATAATGCCGTACATAAAAAGAGATAATTCAGCTTCAATCACTGATAACTAGATATTTTAGAGTAGATAATGAGATTGTGCAATCAGGAAAAAGTTTGGTACAAATGAAAGCCGTAAACGAAAAAAGACGTCTCACAAAGAGTGGTAGTTCCTCTTGAAGTATCTGAAACCTTTATCATCTAAAAATACAGATGATGATCTACAGTTTATGGAAAAAGGTGCAAAGGCTATGAAGCCATAGATATAACTAGAAAATGAATTAGGGGATTACTTTTTGCATCTTCTGTTTCTCATAATTGACTGGATCACTCATCTCTCCCACCTATCTTCATCATTCAAATGTTGAACAGTTCTTTAGTGTGTATTATAAAGTTTAATTTTTCATTGTTTTTCAAGATTGGCAGCAATAACATCTTGCTTGATTCATCGTTATGTCTTTAATTTTCATTTCTAAAACATTTATCGGCCTTACTCTCTGCATTTGGTTGGGATAAGGTCAAATCGTACCTTGGCCACGATTATGTGATAGTAATGCTAGAAGTGACACAACAAAAGAGTCCAATTCCTAATTTCGAAGTTATAACTATCATAAAATCACTATGAAATTCAGAAAGATATATCTTAACACGGGTCTCTCTTAAAAAGACAAGGTGACAACAGAAACTCAAATATCACATTTGTAATTGCAAAATGGACACTTCTTATTGCAATCAGACATTTAGGCCCTTTAATAATCACTGCAAACTAGTTTTGCCAGTGCTGTGACCCTTCTTTTGACCGTATAGTAAATGCAGATAAAAATTTAGAAAATCTCGCAATAACGAAAATACGCTACTGTTTTTTAAGCCTCCTTTTGAAGAATTTGCATAATGGCAGTGCATGATGCTCGGGGTCTCCTTGGAAACATGGCGGCGGAATTACGTCAAATGAATCCGTGCTTTAAATATCGAAAAAAACCGTTACGACCTTTGTTGTGATCTTCTCAACTCGTTTGCTTCACGCAAATTTTACTTGAGACGAAAGCTTGCAAAATATTTTGAAAACAGAGTTTTTTGTGATTTTAATCTAAGATTATCCACTCTTGAATTATAATCTTTGAAATGGAGTTGATGTGGAAACTTGATTTTTCGAATGGGGAGCTCGATGTAACGGTGAGTAGTAGCGATCTTTCGAATCCTTGATGTGAAGATGTAATTATGGAAAGGTTTTGAAGCTTTTAGGACTATTAGATTTGTGATATGCTGACATAAATTTGTATTAATTTCAGGCATTATAACGACAGTCACATAGATGATGGCATTAATTCCCAATTCTATGATGTTTACTTCCCCTGAGAGGCTGCACTGTTATTTTGAGTTCTTGTTCTTGTTAGATACCTCATAAGTAGAAATGCCACCATTTCCAGAGACTATATTCTTGCAAACTCAACCTAGGCATTGAAATATTATCTATCATATACATAAAACAAAGCGCTTGGTGTATCATTGCGTACGAGTTAGATCGGAGGTTCAGTTGGGACGCAGATTTGTCCAGCAGGGCTACCATTTTGATGTTAAGTATTGCTCCTATGGTAACGTATCTCTTGGCAACGAGCAGCCAAGGTTTAGTCTCGTTTGAGAATCGTATCTAATGTAAGCGAGTCAGAAATAAATACAATAAAAAGTCGACTTCGACACGAACAATTATCAGTACAATGTACAAAGTACAACTTTTCATCAGTTCTAATTTATGGGAGGTCAAATGAAAGCAATCCTTATTCGTTTCCGAATTACTTGAGTCGATTCTTTTTTATCACAATCTTCAATCTTTGATGTGAAATGTGTAATCTTGTTTAACAGAATCTCCATGATCCCGAGGTGCAAAGAGAGGCCTTGCTAGCGAAGTTTGAAATACTGGTTAGCAATTTGGGTGAGATCATAATTCCTTTCGTAATTGGCATCTCCTCAATAGCAATAATTTCA